>JABFFC010000452.1:0-31779 GCA_013623535.1 Fusarium penzigii
TGCTAATATGGATCAACAAAGGCTGTCGTCTCTCGTCTTCGAGCCTACAAGCCACCCCCCTTCCCGCTATGGGATGGTCTGTCAGCTCGGAAGCGAGCTGCGGTTCTGATATTGTTGTATGCGGATAAGAGAGGTGATCTCCGGGTTGTCATTACGATGCGTGCTGCGAGCCTGAGAAGTTTCTCGGGTCATGCGGCTTTCCCTGGTGGTAAGGCTGATAGTACTGAGGAGACGCCTTGTAAGTGACTTTTGTCCAGGTTGAGATAACCAGGAATACTAGCTAACGTGTTATGGATAGTTCAGATCGCTCGTCGAGAAGCATGGGAGGAGATCGGTCTTCCCATGGATGATAGCAAACTACCCAAGCCATTCCGCATTGAACATCTATGCTGTCTACCCCCATCTCTCGCAAGGACCCATCTCATTGTCCGTCCATGCGTTGCCTTTCTTCATGCAGATCGACGTCAGGCCAATGACCCGGCGCCTGTGGTCGACGAGGTCATGATTCCCAAACTCGACGCTCGAGAAGTCGCCGCCGTCTTCAGCGCCCCGTTTTACAACTTTCTCAAGATCAAGGATCTCCCTCCTGCACCGGGCGAGACCCTGCCAGGAGGACACTGGTATGACGGTTGGTGGCACTCGTGGAAGGATCACCCTTGGCGTGTTCACAACTTTTACGTACCCGTCAACAACCAGAACGTGTCCAAGCCGCGACAAAAGTCCGAGGATGCTCAGACTAAGCTGGCGGAGAAGCTTGAGGAAGAGGCGGAGCTGGAGGGTAGATTTAAAGTATGGGGCATGACGGCAAGAATGCTGGTGGATGCTGCGAGGCTGGGATATGGGGAGGAACCTGAGATGGAGCATAATGATGACTACGGCGATGAGGCCATCATCAAGCATGCGGCCGAGTTGGGAGATTTGGATGACCCTCCTCCGAAGAAGGACGGAGAGGGTAACGAGGCTGCCAAGATGTAGACACTTTGAAGCATAAAGTATTATAGAGTACACAGTACAGATGAATCTTATTTGAGGTGCTTGTTTCGGCGTATTTAGTTTTATAGGTATCAGTCTCTGGTTATTCTTCAAATTCGTATATTCTCGCTCATCCTGCATGCATGGTGAATGCTGCATGGGCAGTCAAAGATTATGAATAGGTTCGATCAGTGGCATGCGTTATCCTTGGTAGCTGACGTCCTATGTCCGAACAAGAGATAACCGACAAATGCACCCAGTGAGACAGCGACCATGACCCAGCCTGGGGAGAAAGGTTAGTAAGCAAACATTGTCTCTGAGATCGATGCAGAATACCATTGTATGTCATAAAGATGAGCCTAGGATATGTCGTTTAGCATATTATCAGCGTGGTCTAGGTTATGGTGTGTGAACTTACATCAGCATAAAGGCATAAAAGTTCTGGAGCGCGTATAGCACGGCCTTGATGATGTGGGCTCGCTGATCAGCGGCATCTTGGTTTTGCCCTGGGAGGAAGGGAGTCGTCTCAGTAACAGGAACATCACCTCGTGGGCAGACTTAGCAAACATGCACAGTTTATTCCTCCAGAAAAACAAAGAAGAAGAAACTCAGGATCGGATGAAGGTGAACATATCGAGCTTACTTGGCAGCGCCTGAACCTTCTTGGCAAGAGAATCCTCATAGCGACGGGATACAGATCGGAGAGCCTCATAGCCGGTAGCGAGGAGTATCACGGCGACAAGGGAGAAGATGAGGGAAGTGGTGGAACGGACGTGCCATTGACGAAAGACGATGCAGAGGTTGGTCGTGTCCCAAGTGAAGAGCATCTAGTCATGAAATAGTTGAGCCTTAAGTTTGCTTCTTCATTCGTTTCTATTTGTTCATGTTGGGGTAATAGATCATAGGTCATAGGGAGACGTACGTTCATGCTACACATGTCGTGCATACCTCCATCGCCATGGTCCATACCACCGTGACCGTGATCCATCCCAGCGTGGTTCATGTGGTCGTGATCCATTGTGAAAACAGTTTTATAAGCTTGAGCGAGTGGTTTCGGTCCCGGTCGTCGGTTTCGAGAAAGATGCGATTGGAAGCGTTGAAGGGAGTTAAAGTTGGTTGGATGTATGTTCGTTGATAAACGATCAAGAACACGCTCAAACGTGCGCAGCGGGAGAAGAAAGGGACCAATTGTAGGTAGGTGCAGATTTAGGGGGGAGTTTTGTCCAGTAAAACGCTGAGAGGGGTTTGGACGGTTTCAGAGGAATAACCACGAGACTGTGTCGGATGACTCGGGGGGACCTATAGATACTTGGCAAATCGCCTCTATCACAGCTCAATGTCAAGTACTGGTCAAGTACCTCCGACAAGCGCTAACTGCCAGCAGCTATCACTATCGCGGGACCGTGGGGGGAGGAGCTTGGACGAGGGGTCATGATTGATTAGAGCTCAGGATGGAATGCTCAGAGATGAAGCAGGCGAAGAAGGATATTTGACAAGCATTATGAAAGGTTAAGCGATCTTTTATATTTTAATATAAACTCTTACTCACCTCTTCATGCTTTACTTATCACATGTGGTATAAAGTAGTATTGAGTAGCATCTATTGTAGTGAGATTGTGTAACAATGAGCTGTAGAGCAGCGCTGATAAATGCACTGTCGTCAATAAATCAAAGCATCCAATCCACTCTCTTTTCTCTGACTCCATCATCTACCTATCTACGTTAACAATCTTACATTGCGACAACAGTCATATACGATCCCTCTCAGTTGACTCTTGTTCTCGAAACTTACCTGTATACTGACACAGCTATTATACACCGGCACCTCCTGGAGGCAGCTTCCTAGCGATGCTCGCGCCACCCATCAATCTCCCCAAATGGTGAGTCAAGCATGACATGTCACTCAGTAAAGGAACACCCATATTCATCAACGACATCTCCCAGGCTTGAGGAGAACTCTCATCTGCTGCAACCCCCTATCAACAACTTCTGCGTCTACAATGACGACTTTAGCGTTATGGTAATCAAACCCATTGCCCGTCACTCAAAGTCCTACAACTTACTCACTGAGTTTGTATAGATCGTCGGCGGACCCAACGCCCGCACAGACTACCACATCAACCAAACCCCGGAATGGTTTTACCAATACAAAGGCGCCATGATTCTCAAAATCGTCGACGAAGGCAAATTCCGTGATATCGTGATCCGAGAGGGCGACATGTTTCTCCTCCCCGGCAACACGCCTCACAACCCCGTCCGCTTCGCCAACACTGTCGGCGTCGTTCTCGAGCAGCGTCGTCCCGAGAGTTCGCTTGACCGCATGCGCTGGTACTGCACTTCGTGTGGCGAGATCGTTCACGAGGCTGCTTTCCACTGCACTGACTTGGGGACGCAGATCAAGGCCGCTGTTGAGGACTTCAAAGGTGATGAGGGCAAGAGGACGTGTGGGAAGTGTGGTGCTTTGGCGGATTGGGCACCCAAGCCTGGAAGTATCAAGGACCCTAACCTTGCTTGAGTGAAGTGCAATTTACAAGATATTTATTTGTACTGCTATGAGATGAGACATGTTGAAAAAGTTGGGGCGTGAATTACGACACGAGGAGATGAGGGATTTCTGAGCTGGTAGGGCAATGTTGCTATTTTCTTTCTACAAAATTGTCCTAAAGATTTCATGTATAGTACACATTTACTGGCATTGCATTCTTTTTTTTTAACATCTCTTCGCTCAGTAAACTCAAGTCTCGGCAAAGACATAAGAACTGGGTGACTCCTCCACGGGAATCTCAATGCTTCCCTCCTCAAGCTCCTTACCATCAACTCTTACGCCAGCTTCGATAACATCACCAGGCACAGCAGGACCAACGCCAGCAGGAGTACCAGTAAGAACAATGTCACCGGGCTGCAGAGTCATGACCTTGGAGATGTCGCTCAGAATTCGAGGAATCTGATAAATCATCAAGTTGGTTGAGCCCTGCTGTTTAGTCTCGCCATTGACCTTGAGGAACAGCTCGACATCCTGAGGGTTGCTGATGGCCGTCTTGGAGATGATGTTGCTCATGGGCAAAAAGGTGTCAAAGCCCTTGGCAATATCCCAGGGCAGACCCTTCTTCTTTGCCTCATCTTGGGCGTTACGAGCGGTCATGTCAATGGCTATAGCGTAGGCTACACGGTGGTGTCAGTGCTGGTTGTCCTTTGAGGGGCCATGACACATGACAACAAAGAAGAATAGTTGTCAAAGATATGAAAGAAGATGAACACACCCTTAATAGCATCCAGAGCGCCCTGGGTGTCGTTGGCTTGAAGGTCTCGGACCACTTTGCCAATAACGAGAGCTAGCTCAACCTCATAGTGCATGTTGACACCCTTTGGTCGAAGGACGGGCCCTTCACCAGGGAGGACAATTGAAGAGGTAGGCTTGAGGAAGAAGAAGGGCTGCTTGGGCTTGGTATTGTTCAGCTCGGCAATGTGCTCCCTGGTGATGTTAGCGAGAGTTCGTTGAGAGACAGTTGTACCAGTGAAGCCCAATTGACATACGCAAAGTTGCGGCCGATGCAAACGACCTTGCCAGCCTGCTTGAGGCTGGATGAAGCCTGGGGAGCCAAATTGGCCATTGTGCGTCTCAGACCAAACATGATGAAGGAGAGATAAGAAAAATGCAGGAGCCAAAAAGGCAGGGAGTGCTGTATGCGAAAACCGTAGATGATTTGTAATTAATTACTCTGGTAGGTAATTGATCTCACCATAAGTTAGGAGGATATCCTGGTTTGGGGGGATTCTCAAAGGATGGGAGAAACTCCGAATCGGCGGTTGTTCTACGACGCGATCTCGGAGCAAGGGTCCGATGTGGGAGAAAAGCCTCGGACGTAGGAGCCGTTTGTTCAGGGACCACTGGAGTAGACACTAGACTTGGAAAGTTGAAACGTCAGTTGTGATCATTATCGATACTGCTTTAGGATTATCAAGTATTCACTCTCCAAGGTTTGGGGGCTGCCTATAGTAAGGTAGATACCAAATTTCCACAGGCAGTTCTCCTTACGAAATTATCTATTCGTACCTGCCCGTACTTCCTTTCTTTTCGCACCTTCTCCATGAGATGTCATGACATGGAACAGAAGGCATCGAGGGGAACGGAGTTCCTTTTCAGGCTTAGCGTCCTTTGACAACCGTCATGTCAATTCACTCGACATCTCAGCTGCTGCTTCTTCTACTTCATTCTTCTTCTTCTTTGTCTTTGTCTACCTCCTCATCAATCCAACCAGTTTTCATCTGGACAAAGAGAAATCGTCATAGCGCGGAAACTAGAACCATCTCTCTCTTAACCCAGCATCAGAACCGAGTCGGGGGCTTCTGTTCATCTTCGTCATCTAGACAGCATTAATCAAACGTCACCTCTTAACCGAGTACCATTGAACAATCCAACCACCCTTTGTCGGATTCTTTGACAACCTGGATTTAACTTGCCGCTTTGTTCCTCGTAATTTTGTCTTGTTCATTCCCATATTAGCTCAGAAATGCTGAGCATTCAATACTGGATCATATCTCAACCACCCCAGAGGCATCATGTTGCATTCACTATACCTTGCCAATATGTTTCCTTTTGTTCATGCCTTTCGTTTCCTTCACCTCTATTCAAACCAGTGTACAGATAGCTGGAGCACAGATCAAGTTGACTTTTAAGTCAATCATTTCAACAAAGAAGCAGCTTTGTCTTGTCAGAAGCCTGGCAATCTATTTCGGTCATCTGTCTTTCTCACATAACCCAGTTGTCTCCACGTCTGACTTATATAGCACCCTCAGCACAATGAACATATAATCATTTTAAGCAAAGAACGACGCTCTCCATTAACTTATCTCTCATGCCCTACTCCAATCTTTTCTTTCATTTTTCCCTCGGATGAGCCACATTTCATCTCAACTCTTGTCCATCCTGTTTACCTCCATCTTCGAGACTATCATACGGGACCATGTGTATCAAAACTATAGACTGGTTCTTTTGTCCTAGGTGGGAGGATGATGATGATGCGATGGAAGTGGATGCCTCCGTGGAGTTGAATGAAGACCAGGCAAGACTTCGACGGCTTTTGGATGAGCGTATCCAACAAGTCCAAGAGCAGCAGCAACAACAACAACAACAACCGGCTCAGCCGCAGCACCAACAACCCGAGGATCCAGATATACCATTACCCTTTGCCCGATTTGTTCATGACAAAAGAGTCCATCGTCAGGAGGCCAAGGATCTCGCCGACAAATACGGATTGCCAGTATACCCAAATCATTTCTATGTTCAACACAAGAAAGAGCACTGGATTCGATGCGCCAGTCACTCAATCATTACATGCAAAGAATTCCCGATGGCAATGCATTATCGAGCTTGCCTGACCGCCTGCCCTGACTGCAGCAAGAACGACCCTTGCGTGCCCGATCCTGAAGTCTTCCTCGAAGCATATCAGGCTATCCCCCAAAGCTTTGAGGGTCCTCATAATACCATAGCCGCTACATATATCGGTGAACTGTGTGATACTCTCAGGGCCTTCCTACGTCGTGATTTCCAAGATTCTGACATCTCGGCGGATTGCTTCAAGGCCATGTATCTTTCAATGCTTTGCACAGAGCAGGTTGCCCATCTCACCCCAACCATTAGAGAAGTCGGGATGCATTGGCACGACTGCACCCAGGACTGCGCCAACATAAACAAGTCCTGGGCTCACAATTTGTCCCGCTCTCTCCGCATGCACGAAGGCGAATGGTTAAAACTCCGACGGCCTGCCCGTTGGCTTGAGCAGTACGCCAACCATCATGCGGAGCTTACGCGAATTGCAAGTACACCAGGCTATATACTGCCCCATCAACTATGGAATAACCCCCCTCGCGACTACAAGGAGACCAACGCCGATTTCCGTGTCGATCTCGACGAGCATGTCAAGAGGATTATGAAAATTGGTCCAGGGATTGAACCTCCGGACTTGCGAGTGACCAATGCAAAGTGGTCTTCTCTACTTATCACGAGATCAACCGTGGCGAAACTCATTAATAATTACATTGTTACTGACCCCGGGCTCTCCACTGAGTTCAAGCGCCGACTCTTTGACGACTATGTCCTCTGCACGTTGCTACCAAGGGTCCATCCGGAAACCGCTGCACAGTTCGCTGACCAAATTGTTTTCAAGCAACTCCAAGGACATGCTTATGAGAAAGTAGTCCGGCTGGACGACATCGTCAGAGGAATAGTCGACAGGGGGCCGTATGCGTCTGCCCTGTTAGATTTCTCTGGGGACAGACACCACACCATGATTAACACATCGTCGCGCAATCAAGCAATCGCCGTTCAAAACATCAACTACAAACACTCAACCGCTCTCGCCGCTGTCAAGGCTCTTCAGGTTCCTTTCGATGATGTACCAGTGGGAGACTTTTGCAATATCTGCGGTGACGTTTACTGTCCTCCCAACGATCTCAACCCGGAGTTCGAATTTGTCGCAAGACTGCGATGTTGCGGTCAATTCATCCACAATGGGTGCTGGAGGGGACTTATCGTCAATGACAAGTTTGAGTGCCCTTTCTGCCGAAAGTCGCTCCTAGGCAATGGTTTCAATCTGAATGGTGTTCAAACCTTCCAAGACATCAACACAAGGCTTTTGCAACGCCCTAATGGCAACGACTTGCAGCATTGGAGTATCCTCATCGATCTCTGGTATGATGTTGGCCGTTATAGTAATCGCATCAGACTCGAAGGCCCATGGGCTTCCGCTACGCTCGATGAACAGATCCAGCGTGAGATGCAGATATTGACGGAAGCAGCCATTCGTGCATACAACCCAGGTGCTGGAGGCCAACTTGAGCGGGAATTCAATCTCAGCTTACGGGGGCTGCCACCAAGAGAAGTGGCAGAGCGACAAGCCAACAGGTACGACATGGCGCCGTTGAGAGACGTCAACAATATGATAAGAGCTTGGAGAGAAAACGAACCAGAAGACCTAAGCTCGGATTCAGGAAACGAAAATCCTATCTGGGCATTAACGGGTGTTGTCAATAAAGGGACTTCCAAACACACTTGGCCATGAGCGCCCGTACAAGGCGAACACCTCCGATCTTAAGTGAGTAAAATTGGTATTGTCTAGACTTCCCCCTTTCAAGTTACCGTGGGGGTTGAAGAGTAGGTGCTTAGTACATAGTGTCCTGTTAATTCTATCATGTTTTCTTGCTTCCCTTCTACTTATATATGCTCAAGCAACGTGAACAAAGGCTCTCTTCTTGGCGCTTCTCGCTTCATTCTCCTCCTCCCAGTTCTCATCCACATATTCCTTGATGCTCTTATCACGGATCTGCATGCCCACAATCTTGAGAGCGGCGATGTTGACTCCCATCTCATCCTTCTGGCGCTTGAGCGACGCGCGGAGGTTGACGCGGATACCGTCCAGCATGGCCTTCATGGTCCGGCTCGCAACGATCTGCTTGTGGTGTGTCTTGAGCATGAAGAAGAGAATGCGGCATGTCAGCGGCATGTTCATGGACCGCATGGCAAAGATGTTGAGGAAGGTGAAGAGGATGGGGACGGAGGCGAAGGGAAGAACAAGCAGGGCGTCGTGGAGAGCGGATGCCTTGATGCGTTGAAGGACGGAGAGGACGTAGGCTTCAGCGGAGATGTTGCCAAGGGCAAGGAAGACCGGGTTGCGCTGGGGTGGTTGCGCGTTTGGGTTGGTGAGTTTGGCTTCCTCGTACTCCCTCAGAAGGTTGAGGTCGGCCATGCCCATCTCCAGAGCTTCTGCTATTCGTTCACCAGCCATGAGCGTCTCGGTCGTCTGCTTACTGGCAGCGGCAACTTCATTGTCCTCATCCTGCGCATCGGGGTCACGCTCCAGCGACTTTGTGAGCGTGCTCTCGTACAGCTCCTCAATCTCCTTCTCTCGCTCCTCCTCTAGGAAGATCTGCTCCTCCGTCTCGTCCCAAACACGAATACTCTTGTCATGACCGGCACTGACGAGGAGGTTGCCGCTGTGAGCAGTGGCGATGGCCCAGACTTCTCCGTGGTGGCCATCGAGTCGCTGGATCTGCTCAAACTTGTCGGCATCCCAGTACCGGATGGTGCGGTCTTTGCTGCTGCTGAAGAAGTGGTGGCCGTTGCCATCTGAGTTGTGCGGTACGAAGGCAACCTGCAAGATACTGTCCTGGTGACCGAACAGGGCCTTGTGGCAATCTCCGAAATCCAATCCCCAGATCCTTATGTTCTTGTCTGCGGAACTGGTGACGATGAGCTTGCTGTCATATGAAATATCCATGCTCAATACAGGTAGTTTATGGCCGTAGAGGTTGAGGTATAGTTTGAGAGAGTCGACAAAGAAGACCTTAACAGTGTTATCCAGAAGTGCAACAGCCAGTAACCTTGAATCGGGTGAAAACTTGAGGCTGAGAATGTCGTCCGATACCTTCAACGTCCTTGACTGCTGAAGCTTCAGTTTTGATGTTGTCCTCCTCGTACCGAGAACCTCTTCCTGTACAATCTTGAAATCCCAGAACTTGGCCGTCTTATCGGCACTGCCGGACACGACTGAGCGCCCGTCAGGATGGACGTGAAGAGACCAAATTGCACCGTCGTGGGCATCGACGCTGTCGAGGAGAGCAGCAGAGGCTACATCGAAGAGCTGGAGTTCGCCGCTCTTCGTTCCCACCACAACGACCTTGTCACCGGGAAGGAATGAACAGCACAACGCATAGCCACACTCAAACGTACGGATGCAGCTCTGTGTCTTGATGTTCCAAATCTTCAGACTACCGTTGGATGCTGACGCCAACATCTTGTCGTCTGAGCTAAGTGACAGAGCTCTGATATCTGTCCTGTGACCGGGCATATCCACAGAAAGTGCCCTTGTGTAATCGGGAACATCCTCCTTCTTGGCTTTGTCGCTCTTCTCCTTAGTCGGTACGCTGTAGTATTCGAGCTGGTTGTTTGTTGTGCCGACTAGTAGGTGAAGTTCCTTTTGTCCACTGGGAACAGCCCATGCGACTGAGCGAACCTTGCCGCCTGTTCGTACAATGACATATTGGACAAAGACATCGCTCACGTCGGCTTTTGAAACATCGACTGCAGTTTCGTCGCCGTTGGCTGTGTCCTCTTCTGCCTTGCCATCCTTCTGCTTTTCACGCCTTCTGCGACGCTTGCGGGCCAGCGCCTTTTTAATCTCGGCTTCTGAGCGTATCCTCCAAACATCGACAGCTTTCTCTGAGCCATGGACGGCGAAGTAATCTTTCTTGGGGTGGAATATCACCTCGGTGGCTTTGTCCTTGCTCTGTCTATGCAGAGTGCCGCGGTCTTGGAGGAATCGTGCTGAGGCGGGCATGTCAACTCGACGGGCGCTGAGGGCGAGACCATCTGCATCCAAAGACCACACCTTGATTTCTCCGTCATTGCCTGCAGTGATGCACCCGCTGTAATCGGGCGACAATCCGAGAGCCCAGCATTCTCCGTTTGTTTGCGAAATATGTGTCTCGATGCAGTGTCGCGAGGATAGATCCCAGAGTTTGATGAGCGAGTCCTTTCCAGTGGTTAGGAGGAACCCTTCGGAGGCATCCTCCCCATCCACAACCATGGCCTGCGAGCCATCTTCATCCTGTACTTGAGGCACGGGTTCCACGAACTTTAGGCCCGTTACTTGGTCCTTGTGTCCTCGCAGCTTGTACTGTCCAACTTCCGCGACAAGATCCCAGATGATAACGTCGGTGTCCTTGGAGCCGCTGGCAAGTCTGACACCCGACTTGTCGAAAGCTAGCTGGGTGATTGCAGACTTGTGCCCGTTGAAGTTGACAATAACGGTCGCAATCTTACTATCCCACAATCGGATGCTACCATCTTCGTAGCCAACCGCGAAAACATCCTTATCAACCTTGCTCTGCGCGATCGCAGTTACAGGCACGGTACATCGTTCGTCTCTCCACCTGTTGACAAGTTCGCCCTTCTTGATGTCCCAGCAGAGGACTTCTTCGTTTGCGGGGACAATGGCATGCCCTGCGCCGGTTCCAGATCGATCTTTGGCTGTCCAGACGAGGTTCGAGGTCGCCGACGCTACAACGCCAAAGGACTTGCTGTGCTCGTATTTTCTGCATTGCGCATACGTTAGCTTTTCACGGCAACGGTCAAATGGATTTCGGTCATACTTACAAGTACGACTTGACCATGTTTGCAAAGTTGCGACCGGAATTGGTCTACCTAACTTTTGGTCAACTTTTCCTATGAAGAACTTTTGGGATCTTGTACATCCCACGATCAACGAAGATGCCGTGGGAAATTTTCTTATCGATAGGTACATGTGGCTCATGAGTCCCACTCATGTGGCCGTGCTCTGTGGCTTAGTCTGGAGCTTCCGCCATCACGTGGGCGGTTGGGGGGAGCTTGCCATGCCTCACCACGTAAGCCCCACTACTAGGCGTCACCTACAGGCTACCTCGAGCTCCGGACGGAACGACGATAGTAAAGGGGAGCCCAGCGATTATCACAGCCATCACGATGCTTCTCTTGGATTACCAGAATGTACTGATTCAGTCGATACTGACTGAGAGGTTCTCAGGGTAAGTCTTACCTAATACCATATTGAATTGATGTCTAGATATGGTCAATGGAAGCTCATCCGTCGTACGTCAGTGCCCCTCCCGCATCCATCGATCAGACGGTCAGTGACTTTAACGGCGTTACTTTCCATATCTCGACCCCCGAGACCAAGTCTCAGATTCTCCTCTCGATTCAAATACGATGTTTCAAGGATCTAGTTCAATATGGAGCTCAGGAGGTCCTTGAGCGGGAATACGGCGACTACGTGGCTTCGACTGAGCCTGGATACGACTTCTCTGTTCTGATTGACCTGGAGAAGCTGCCAGAGTCCAAGGGTATGATGATATGGAATTCCGCTATGGCATTGCGAATTGTGTGCTGACAGACATGATAGAGGAACGAGATGCATTGGCTCTGAAGTTTGCTCTCCTGAAGCGCAATGCTATGGCTGCGCCATTCGAGCAGGCTTACCAGGAACACTACCAGCTGAAGGAGGAGGCATCCAAGTTTACATCCGAGGAAGCCCCCCAGGGTGTGCGAGAGGGCGGCGAGGTCAAGGCCATTCACTACCGAGAAGAGGAGGCCATCTACGTCAAGGCCAGTCACGATCGAGTTACCGTTATCTTCAGCACCGTCTTCCGTGAGGAGACCGATCGAGTGTTTGGCAAAGTCTTTATTCAGGAATTCGTCGATGCGCGAAGGAGAGCTATCCAGAATGCGCCTCAGGTCCTCTTCCGAAATGACCCCCCCCTAGAGTTGCAGGGAGTTGAAGGTGTTCGCAGCACAGGAACCGGCGAGATTGGATACGTTACATTTGGTGTGTGATATTGCTGTGCATTCTGAAGACCTGAGCTGACCAGATATAGTTCTCTTCCCTCGACATCTTACACCACAGCGAATGGGCGACGTTATCTCTCATATCCAGACTTTCCGAGACTACTTCCACTATCATATCAAGGCTTCCAAGGCCTACATTCACTCTCGTATGCGAAAGCGCACTGCAGACTTCCTCCAGGGTAAGTTTCCAATGCGTTATCAAATCCAGATTTACCAAACTAATGATGTCCAGTGCTACGTCGCGCCAGACCTGAGAATGAGGAACGTGAGAGAAAGACTGCCAGTGGTAGAACTTTCAAGGTGCAGGGAAATTAGACCAGCATTAGGGAGACAGTTTCCTGAATCAATGGTCATGAGGCTGGTACGCGCATAGGTGATGTAAGTGGAAATGAGTAGGCGTAGATATGGCAGCGCATGATGTAGACCGACAACGAGCGAATGAAACACAAATTCACCAATTAAATTATCCTATGAACGTGTCATGATGATATGGCATTTTCGTTCATATCACGTCCATGAGATTGAACCACTGAACATGATGATCCTACCGCCTGAGGCACCCAGTTGTTGCGGGCCGACAATATTCAGGGTCCTCTCTTAGCGGGAGCCCGCCATGAATTCACCGACAATATGCGGCGCACGCTTCACTCCTCTCATGGCTTAATCGACCCACGGGTCGTTACAGCCCAAAACAATGGTATGGCCTTTTGGATCGTCCGACTCTGGGCAGAGCAAGGAAAAGGACAATCACCAAAAGAATGATCCGAACTCGACAAAGCGACCGGTAGAGTGGTCGCAAACTCTGGGCAGCGCAGACGTTGATTCCTTTGCAGCAGCAAAAGAGTGGGCGCCTGTAGTAGTCTTTTCGCTCGCAGGTCTTGCGACCCTACAGCTTTATGCCAACTACCTACGTCGGATTCCGGGCGCAGCATATGTCCGGCCAAACTTCTTCCGGAACCGAAGTCTGTTTGGTCGAGTGACGAGTGTTGGCGATGGCGACAATTTTCACATGTTCCATACACCTGGCGGACGTGCTGTGGGTTGGGGATGGTTGAGAAAAGTGCCCGAGACACGGAAAGAGTTGAGACAACGGACGGTGGGTTCATTCACAAAAGAATTGGGCTCAATGGGCATGAAAGAGCTGACAAGAACCAGATTCCCATTCGCATCGCTGGTATAGATGCCCCCGAAGGAGCTCATTTTGGCCGTCCAGCACAACCCTATGCAGCTGAAGCCCTCGAGTGGCTATCAAACTACATTCTCAACCGAAATATACGAACCTATATCTACAAGAAGGATCAATACGACAGAATAGTCGGGACGGTTTATGTTCGACGATTTCTCCTGCGAAAGGATGTCGGTCTAGAGATGATCAAGTGCGGGTTAGCGACGACATACGAAGCCAAGTCAGGAGCTGAGTTTGGCGGTATGAAGACTGTCTACGAGAAGGCCGAGGCTAAGGCCAAAAGGAAGAAGCTCGGTATATGGTCTGGAAAGCCGAGCGAGTTTGAAAGCCCAAGACAGTATAAGACGAAGTGGGCGAATTATGATAAAAAAGTAGAAGGGAGCTTGAAAAAGTGAGCAGGTAGATGAATTGTTTGTCGACCCAGAAACCAAGGATTGGATTTTTTATGCTGTCATATGCGAACCAATGTTGCATGCCTAAATAACAGCTTCTGCAACTTCCAAATAATAACAACAGCTAAGCCTTGACATCACTCATGCATGGCTCAGGCTCTGGCTCTGGGACGCGGTTAGATAGAACAGCTTATCTGACGAAGGATTCATCCCAACCCATGTTTAGCAATTGGTCATTGAGGCTCAGACATGGGATGACACGTCGGAACGTCGTATTCGGGGATCAATGGTAGTTTGACGATGAAGGGGATATGTGGTACGTAACGGGTGGGCTACAACGTGGAAGAAGGGGAAGTATCAGAGCAATCTTGACCTTAGCTGCGACTGGTTTTTTTGGCCGTTTGAGTGATACTTTGTAGGGAGTTCCAATCATCGATATGTTAAACATACTACGTAGTAGTAGTTCTCACACGCCATCAATGTATTGTTTACATTTGGATTGAACGTGGAGCATTGTGGAGCATCGTGGTGTCGCTCACAAGATATGTGCACAAATGGGAGTATTGCATATATCAATGCTACCCAGTTTATGCATTCCCTCGATTGCGAATCGTACGTCGTCAGCTTGGAGTCGAGTCCATTATCCGAGACATTTGGATACCATTGTTATGCTATGTACATGAATGCGCCAAGAGTCCCCCTGCTTCCTTCTTTCCAGCCTCCCGAGTTTTGCATCGTGGCCAAAGGATAGAATGCATTGCGCTTGACGTTTTTCAACTATAATCGATAATGAGGTATTAATCCTGTTATTGTTTTCCTTACATACCTGTTCTGTAGAGGATTTCAGCAAACAGAAACTGCCCGTTTAGTGGGTTCCCTTATCACTGACTGCATAACTCACCTGTGGATTGCTCAGGTGGATCAAAATTGTCCTTGACCTTCTAGAAATCTAAAAATATGCATTATAGACAGGAGGCAGGTACTGTACCTGGCAGAAGGTGGATAGCAAACAGCACAACGAGGACTCCGCCTTTTGAATCTTTCCACTTCTGTTCTTCTTTCTCGCATCTCCAAAACGAAAGGAAATTCTTGCCTTGACGTTTCCTTGGGGGCCGTTGTCATTCTTTTTTTTCTTTCTTTGCTATACCACTAGTTCCATTCTATCGTCTACCATTTTCCACGGCTTTCCGGTTCTATTAAACTAGCCCTCTCTTGTTTGCGTGTCACAAAACGACCACGTCTAACCGGAACGACCCCTTCAAACCGGCATCTCTAGCCAATTGACCAGCATTCTCTCCCTCTTTTATCTCAGCGACTACCAATTCGATCATTCCCGCTGTTGCTTTCCCGCTAATAACGGCATCTTTGTTGTCAAACACATTGTGACGTCGTTCGCATCCATTGCATATCTTGCAACGACACCGAGCATTCTCGACCAGCTTCTACACCTCTGTGAAACATTCCAGCGATCGTTGACCCAGAAATACGGTCTGAACTGAATCCAAGTTCCTCAGTCACCCGACCCCTCCAAACAACACAACAAGAGAAAGACACGAGCAAGAATTGCCGCACACGAAGCAAGCTAACAGTCACGACCACGGCATCATACATGCTGCAGAGTTCATTACCGCCCAAACCACCGACGCAACAATACACAACAAGACGTAGTTCCCCGTTGGTGAATCTTCGAAGCTTACCGAACTATCAAACTCACAACGCCTTTCTTCAGTGTCCTGGCAACGTTATTGGTGTCACGTCTTGATTCAAGATCCTCAAGTGGCACCCTAAACGTCTAGCGTTGGTCTATTCCCGCACTCGCGATACGTCCCACTGCCTTGTACTCAGGTACCTTCCAGTAAGTGCTACAGCCTTGTACATCCATCCCCCAACATAACCCCCCTGTCCTGTGTTGTTCTGTCCTCCCTCACAGCAGGAGAATTTTCTTCCTTTTACCTCTTGCCCCTTTACACTCTTCAGGTGTACTTGATCGTATCATCAATTACTAGTACCTAGTAGTCGCACAGCGATATTGGGAAACTGGTTTCCATACGCGACATTTTCTTTGCAATTTCCCGAGTTTATTATTTCATGCATTTACCCATTTCCCACCATTTGGATATCTAATGGTCCAGAAACGCTTGTAGATCGTCCCTCATTTTACTCACTTTTGCAAGTTGCTTCAGGTACCGGCTCTAGTGGCTTCCTGATCTAGCCAGATCAGGCTAGCTCAAACGTTTGTCAGAGTGTTGCACACGCTGGGAGTCGCCCATTGCCATCGCCAGTAATTTCCCACATTACCCAAGCGTGTTGGGCGTGCTTTGCTTTGCTTTGCTCTACTTTGCTTGCTTGTGAGTGCTTGAGACCTCTGAAGCACTGGCTGAGCTCGGGCCAACCTCGTCCCTTTACCTGGTTCCTCCAACTCAAACTTGACCATTTCATTTCATCTCATCATCTCGAAACCTGCTCGACATTACACATTCCCTTTGCCTAACGCGCCGTCACCGAAATCACCTGCGAACATCCCGGCGATATTCTTTCTCAGCATCCCTTCTCGATTTTCTCTAATTAGCGTGTGCGAAATTCCTACTCCAAAATCGCTCCTTCAATCGCGTTCCGGGGCACAACTTTTCACTGTCAAAAACACGATCGATCACTGAACCCCTTGAAATGACCCACTCTCGAACTTGAGATGCACTCGATCCCAGAATACAATCACAAAACACGATTTCTCTCGAGAGACTCGGCCTGACCGCGACGTCAATCCACGGCCAACACGGCCAAGCCTCTCATTATCTTCTTTCCCCTTTCACCTTTCGATTAGACATTCGGCGACATTCAGCGACCCATCGACCTTAAAGTTATGCGATTACCTTTCCAACGGCGCCGCCCATCGGCGCGCCAAAACCACCCTTTAGGTTCTACACTCTTCTACAGCCTCGCGACATTGGCAGCGCTAGCACCGTCATTTTCACAGGCAATCACATTCAATCGTGTGCCTTCACCAAATCTCGACTTTTCGCAACTTGGAAGGATTGGCATTATTGGGGACTTTGATGGCATCTCTCTATACGAGTATGAGGGCCAGAATGAGCGCCCGCGAAGTGCAAATGGTAGCGAGTCGTTACTGGCTCCTATGCCAAATGGCGCTCTAGCCTCTTTAATATCTACCGATGCCTCAATTCGAACAATGTGTGTGTTCAAGCTCAGCAATGGAGAAATGCAGGGAGTGGTAATAGGCGGTAATTTTACGAGCTTGGATGGCACTCAGTCCAAGGCGGTTGCTCTGTTCAACCCAAACACGACTGAGATCACACCGCTGGACGGTATTGAAGGCGAAGTCAATGTTCTCTTCTGCGATGATGAGCGAGATACAGTTTACGTTGGTGGAAATTTCAAAGGTGCAAATTCGACAAACGCAATCGCCTGGGTCGGCACTGAAGGCTGGACCAACCTCCCCTTTGCCGGTTTTAACGGCCCTGTAAAGGCCATTTCAAAAGCATCCAATGGCCACATCATCTTTGGAGGAACGTTTACGGGCCTAGGAAACTCGAGCACGCCCAGTCAATCGCAAAGTCAAGTTATCAACTTGTCAACAGCCGAGCTCAGTGGTGAGAACGAAGCATCCGATAGTGATCCCAAGGACATTGTATGCGCTGGGGACTCAGCTAGTCCCTGGTTGCTGCAGGACAATACACCAGGTTACTGGGAAGCTGATTTCAACTTCACCTTTGCGCCAACAAAACTCCGATTGCGCAACACCCAGGAGGATGGCCGTGGCACCAAAACCTTCCGTTTTCTCGCCTACCCGATCAATGGAATCATGAATCTAACCTACACCGACCCCGAGTCTGGCAGCAACGTCACCTGCACTAGCGAGTGCCCTCTGGCTCACAACACCACCGATTATCAAGACTTTTATTTCGTGAACAATGTCGGCATGGACAGTTTCCGCATCGCAATCTCGGAATGGTACGGTGATGGAGCCGGTCTGTCTGGCATTCAGCTCTTCCAGAACGATATCTACTCCTATGCCGTCAACAAGTTCAATGAGCCATCCTGCGGTGGTGTGGAACTTCCGGCTTCAGCAACCTCGACCGGCCCCTGGAGTGTTTCCCCCTCACTTGATAGTAGTTCTGACTATCTCACTGCAGAGCTTGATAGTGACTACGACCCCGAGTCTGTCTCGGTTGTTTTCTATCCCAGCATCCAGGAGTCCGGCAACTATTCTGTCAACCTGTACACTCCTGGCTGTCAAGCTGATGACACTTGTTCCACTCGTGGCCGCGTCAACATTACTGGTGTTATGTCTACTGATGGCCAGGATGCAAACTTTACCCTCTCTTTATATCAAACCAACAATTTTGACAAGTACGACCAGATTTATTTCGGCTATATTGAGAAGACATCTGAGTCGTTCAGGCCAGCTGTGACCATCAGGCCTCTAGCCGATCAGGACGTCGATACATTGACTATTGTTGCGCAGAGAGTTGGGTTTACATTGATCAACTCCACAGGGGGGCTGAACGGACTCTACGACTTTGACCCTGAGCAGGCTGTCGTGAACGCCTCTAGCATCCAAGACTCTGCCATTAACAGACTCGGCGCTAGCTTTGACCGAACATCTGGTGTCACATGTCTCGTTACGGATGGCGATACTACCTACGTTGGCGGTAACTTCACCTCGGAGGATCACGAGGGCATCCTTGCCATTATCGAAAACGACGACGTCAATGAGCTTGCTGGTGGTCTCGATGGTGAGGTTTACAGCATGTACCTCAACGATTCTCAGTTGTATGTTGGTGGTGACTTTTCTAGCTCGCAGTCTGAGTCTATCTCGGGCATGAACAACGTTGCTATTTACGATCCGACTGAGGACGAATGGAAGGCCTTGGGCGCCGGTGTGGATGGCAGTGTCGAATACATTGTGCCCTTGAGCATCAATATTACTCAAGATACACCAGAAATTGTCATGGCCTTTACGGGAACTTTCTCCAAATGCAATGCATTTGATGACTACGACGATGTCGCTGCCGACGGCTTCGCTATCTGGGTTGCATCTCAGAACAACTGGCTGCAGAACCTCGATGGTGTCCTTCCAGGCTACAGCGGCACCCTCACAGCCGCCATCCTCGACTTACCTGGCGGTGGTTCGCTTCTGGCTGGCTCGATCTCTTCTGCACAGTTGAGTGCCAACGGCGCGGCCACTCTGTCAGACGATGGCCTGGGTCAATTTCCTTTGAAGATCAGGGCAAACAATGGTTCTTCAAACTTGTCAAACTCATCGAGCCTCCGTCGTCGTGACACCGTATCTATCGACAACCTGTCTGGTGTAGCAGCTGGTTTGTTCTATGACGATGACGACTATAACATCACCGTCCTGGCTGGTCACTTCACAGTTTCGTCGTCGAATGGAACTGATGTCGACAATATTGTCGTGCTTGAAGATGACAACGTCATAGGGCTTGGTTCTGATATCTCGAGCGACTCGCTCTTCCTTGCTCTTGCTGTCCGCAGCGGCATTCTCTTTGCTGGCGGCGACATCAGCGGCAGCATTGACGACAACGATGTCAGGGGACTCGTCTCATATGACTTGACGTCAAAGTCCTTCACCAGCCAGCCCCCGTCAGTGTCGGGAGCCAACGAGACTGTTTATGTTATCTCGGCACGCCCGAGCTCGGCTGAGATCTATGTCGGTGGCTCATTTGAGCAAGCTGGTGCCCTTGACTGCCCAGGTCTATGCACGTACAATGTCGACTCAAACCAGTGGAACCGACCTGGCAGTGGCATACAGGGCGCAGTGCACGCTCTTTTGTGGCGAAGCAAGACTGAACTGATTGTCGGTGGTGATCTACAAGGTAGCGAGTCGAACCAACAATACCTGGCAATCTGGAACATTGAGGATGAGGCGTGGGTTGACTTTTCCGACGCGGAGAGCGTCCCTGGGCCAGTTTCCGTAATTGCGGCCGCCTCAAGCGACAACAGCGCTATATGGATCACTGGCACGTCTAAAGATGATGGTTCTGTCTATCTCATGAAGTTCGATGGTGAGGTATGGCATACTGCCGAGACTTCACTCGCATCCGACACCATCGTCCGGGGGCTCCAGGTATTTTCAACAACGGAAGATCACAGCGGCCATGAGATGCTCGACAAGGACCAGGTTCTCATGCTGACGGGCTCTATTGATATTCCAGACTTTGGTGTGGCATCAGCAGCGATCTTCAACGGCACAACCTACCAACCATATGCGTTGACGATCAAGGCAGGCGACTCACCTGGAACCATTGCAAGCATCTTTTCTCAGAAGGATAACTTCTTCTCTACCAATGCGAAGCATATGCCTCTTGTGTTTGTCATCTTGATTGGCCTTGCCATTGCACTTGGTCTCATCTTGTTCATTGTCGCAGCGGGTTTCATCCTCGACCGCATCCGCAAGAAGCGCGAGGGCTACGTTCCGGCGCCCACGTCGATGATTGATCGTGGCAGCGGAATGAACCGCATTCCTCCACACGAACTGCTCGAATCACTCGGACACGGCCGCAGCGGTGCTCCGCGCATATAGGAGCGGATGTTTCGGACGGGATGCGAAAATAAAAAACGTTTCTGACTTTTAGCAACTTGCATATATATCTGGTTTACGGTCGTTTTGGGCGTTTGGCATAGGTCCAGGGGGTCGATACCCAAATGTCGGACCATCGTCGATTTCCTCCATCATATCAGCAGGAACGGAAGTATACTCACGTTCGTTATACTTCGCCTTCCAGGGCAACGATTCATCCTGTTGAGAGTCGGAGCACACTGTTCATACTCGGAAAAAAAAAAGCAAATACCACCACTCCCATACACTCTTCCCCGACTTGGGCTGGATCTCTAAGAGGGGTTCTCACAAAAACACAAGCGCTCACTATACCAAGAGTCCATGGGGATTCTTCGTCTTTTTCTCCTGTTCCGGGCTTCATTGCCTGCTTCACTTCACGAGGTCATGACCCGTCTGTTAATGTTTACCTGTCTATTTTTCTCTCTTCCCTTGAGACTTCAGCGCTTAGACGTTGATACCTCTCGCATCCTCTCCCTCTCGGTTTTCCTTCTCTGTCATTGTTGTTGTGTTTATACGTACACTATTTTCGTTCGACGGTCTCTGTCATACAGAGCTGTTGAGGGTGTCGAGGCGGTGTGAACCGTATCGTCGCTCGTTCTTATACTATTCTTCTCACCTAGCACCTTGGCCCAGGTATTCTTCCGATGTGGACGAGCCGGGCAAAGGTACATGGCATTTGGGGGGGTTATTGGTGCTGAGGCTTGGAGTTTTCGTTGAAGGATGGATTTAGTTCTGGAAGGGATCTTGTGGTGTGATTGATTCTCATCTTGAGAGGGGGTCTCGATCGATTAATTCTGGCGTGGGATTAAACCCTACCTAGCCTGTCTTATAGCCTAGATATGAATGGAAATAGTTGACCAGCTTTTGATGAATGGGATCGGTGTATTTGATGTTTACTGTTGCGGTCTGCTTCTGCAGAACCTCTCCCCCCCCCCCCTCTCTCTGGTACTTTGATCAACTTTCAAATACCTAATCATCCCTTTACGTGCTGTATCGTCCGACGCTTGATCTACATCGTTACATTCAACTCAGGGGGAGTATAGCATAGTTCTCCCCTTTTCCCCTCCCCCTTAACTTTATTCCCAACATCTGAAACGAACACTACCCTGGGATTATCGGATCCAGGACAGCTGAGGCCCGTTTTCTAGTCGGTGATGGTCCTCCGATCCGGAGATTTCCCAAGGGTAAAGAGGATGATAAACCTGGCCGATGGGTCAATGGCATGGTTGTGGTGCACCGGGAGGGTTGAGTTGTACCCTATGCTAAACACCGAGTTGAGCTTATTTTCGTAGCGCTAGTGATCCATCATCCGTTCCTCGCCGTTGTTCATGTCTATTGCATATCTATTGAAAGAAAATCATCCAGTCTATGCTATCTGGTTGCACGTGGAACAGACCGGTGGTGTTGTTGTGATACCAGAAGAGAAAGTAGAAAAACACTTACCCTGGACAAGGCACCATCCATGCCGACATTATGTCATCATTGCCCACTTCGAGTTCCAACCGCCTCAGCCGCCAACATCCTACATCCTACCTACGTCACATACCACCTTGAAGTTGGGTTCCCTGATCAAAGACATCCTGTCTGTTCTAACAAGTTGACAGCAGAACTTGTGCTCCACGCCCCCCCGGAAACTACAGTGCTGTACCTCTGTTCCTCCTTTTGTTTATTTCGTTTACGGTATTATCAACAAAGGGACCTTTCTTCGTACGAGTCGTTTCTATATCCTCTTTGGGAAGCAAAAAAGAAAAGGAACGGACGTTATATCCAGATCTTGCTGCACAGTTACGTTGTCATCTCGGCCGACATCATCTTGATTACATACATACATGGCAGATCCGTGAATTGATAGTGACCCAACCTGCACACGCCCCCCCTCTGAAACCTTGAAAGTAGGCCCCTTGAAGTTAAAGGGATGAGATTAGGGATAGGGGTGAAAAGGACATCACAATTCCTGGTCGGGGTCTGCCAAGAGCATGATTGCTTTGGGGTTGGGATGCAATGAAGGAAATGGGCCTCGTGTAGCGCGCGAATCCCCATTACCCGCGCCATGTTTCCGCTTTGCTTGTGATGCAATAATGCAAATGCTTGAACCACTCAATATCACTGACCCCCAAACCAGTGGTTCCGTCATGACGACATTCTGGCTGACTGCGTACGAAGAGAAGGGGGAAAATGGTTGTTTTGTCAATAACAGATAGAGCCTCGCTGCAGCAACGTTTCCCTGGCATCTCCCCTGGTCGATCGATGACGATGAGGACATACCTGAGCCACCCCACCACAACGCTTCCTGACATGGGCACAATAACAACAACAAAGGAGCTCATGAACATCGAGAATAGATGTGAGAGGTTGGGAAAGGTTAAAGAAGGAATAGCACACCCACACAATCTGTCAAGAATCTCACCATGTAACGTTGGACAGCGAAAATAGCATCAAGGGTTGATGCTTCATGACGCAAAGTACATCTCGACAGAATGGATTGTCCCCGTCAAACAATGACGAAAGTGCTCCGGAGAGCTTGGTAAACAATACCACCAGGTGCACTATTGAGAGAACACTGATATTTACCGCATGTTTATGTCAAGAGATGGGCCTCTAGTTCGTAGCCTGAGCACCAGGCGCCGCCATGCCATCATCAACTATGTTGGCAACTCCGCGGCAACCACAGGGGTCTTGCACGAGGATGATTGATGATAATGCCGTGGCCGCAGATAGATAGTACTGCAAACCCAACAACTCGGGTCAGTATCGTGTAGAAGAAAAACGAGTGATGGTTTAGTAGCGGGATGTCTTGTACTTCAGTATGAGTTGCTGTAACACAGAAAAGTTCACTTGTCCGCAACTACCCTAAACTATCGTCAGGCACAATACCTCCCGGTTTGCATCCAATGTCTCGGTGCCTTTATTGGAGGAATAGGCTCCGGACCTGGTTTTGGACTCGACTGTCAACCCCCATCCTCCTATTTGGGCCGACAGCCATCTCTGTCGGTGGTTTGATTTCGGCGCTGGACCGCGCCGGACACCAGTCGCTGCGTAGCAACAAAGTGACATCAAGGTATGACGGGGAAAGGGAGATGACTTGATGAGAGGAGAATCAAGCGGGTACTGCTCTGTCGCCAGGACGGCTGGAGGATGACCGATGACCCCGGAACTTGCCATTAGAACCTGTTTCTGAATGTTTGTGCCGAGGGTCAAGAGCGATCAGAGTGGGCCTGTTCGGTAGTCGAGCAGATAGTACGTATGGCTCTGGGGGGAGGAGTGGAAGTGAAGCATCATAGGAAGAGAGTGTGAGTGATGGAGAGAAAAGAGAAGAGATTAGATGTGTAATTAGGATTAGGCAACCAAGTAAATGTACATGATAGGGAGAGACAGAGACAATACCTTTCTTGAGGAAGGTGGGGGAGGAAGATGAGGAAGGGGGCATGGTGGATGAGCGAGTATACCTTCCGAGAGCCATGAAGAACATTTGCTGTAGGTAGGGAAGGAGTGAAGTACGTAGAACAAGACAGGAATGACTTAAATGTAAGGCTGAAGAGACATTAATGGCACCATTACCATACGATACTACCCAAATATTGAAATGAACACTCTACTGTCAATACTACATGACTGCATGCAGCAGTATCAAGCTTAATTTTGATGGGAAAAAGGGTCCTTTCATGTTTACAGTTCCTGTTGCCTGTGCTCTGCCGTTTGTGGCGTTGTTTCCTTGTATCACGTCGAATGAAGACACGCTGATCACCCTGCATACCTGAACAGTGGATGTTTCCCATTCCCATTCATCCCATACCAACTGGGGTTGACCATGAAACAAAACATTTCAAATTGCTTATTTATTACGGTAGTGTCGGATGAAGGCTACTAGAGTGCCTCATTTTACATGCACGATTAGCTTTGGCCTTCTCTCTAGAACCCCCTCACTATGGAATTTGAGTACCCAAAGAAGGAAGAGGAATAGGTATGCCCTTTGGATGAGGAAAAGGGGTCAAGCCGGAACTGGTAACGTGGTCGGGAGTGAGTGTAAGCAAGTCAAAGTAAAAGTGAAGTAAAAGTAATTACATGAGTTTCGAACATTAACTCTGTTACAAGTACAAGTCGGTCACTAACGAGTACTGTACCCGCGGCCAGTCGATGTCGATATCAAGACTTGACACAGAAGAGTCAATCCACTCCACTCCCCTTCCTCCACTTCCACTCCGGAATAGAGAGACACCGGCACTTGTCACTTCAACTGCCATACCAGTCTCAGCCGCCTTGACATTTGACGGAACTTTTGCTATCCGAGTCAGTTAAGCCCGCTAGCATCTCTTCACCCCTCCCCCCTTTTTGTGTACTGTACGTTCCCAGTGAAGTGAGCATGGGGGAGCTACTCTCATTATCAGGTCTTTACGTGGTATGCTACGTAGTAACTTGTAGTTTGATGTGACTGCTGTTAACATGACAAAACAGCGATCAACCTATCTCGGATATCAAGGATGTGTAAGGATAGAATTTGTGGATGTACAAGGAGAGAAAAGAGAAAAGAAGTACAGGACAAGGCGAAACAAACATTACGATCTAATTGGATCTACAGGGACCTATGTCTTGGAGTAAAGAAGAAAAAGCAAAAAAAGAAGAGGGCAAAGCAAAAGCAAAGTATAGCAAAACAGCGAGAACAAGACAACGAAAATTAGACCCGCAGAAACATGACCAGGATTTTTCGAAATCTCCATTCTTCTTCTCCCATCTCCATCTCTATCTCCATCTTCCCATCATCGTTTACACCCTATTGGAGCTAAAAACCCACTCACCCCCTCCTTACCCCCCTCCGGAGGAAAACAAGCCTTAGCTCAAGCCAGCATGCGCCGCCTCACTTTTAGTGCTGCACTTCACGACGACACTTGGGCCAAAAGAACGCACGAGCACAAACTACCTACAGAGAAAAAAAAAAGAAGGAAAAAAACCCAAAGAGGGAACCTTTGCTCAGAAGAATTGTCAAGAGAACTGAAACTAAACTAGACTTGACTGAGTAACCGACTACTACCTACCCAACTAACTGAACTCGCCCTGGCCGCCGTTTTCCTTTCCTTTCTCTAACATCATTGCATGTGTCTTATTTTTTGTTCCGTTCTCCCCGTAGGCGTCGGCTTCTCTGTCTGCCGAATTGCTAGTCTAGTTAGTTCCTGTCCTTTCTTTGCCGCCTTTCCTCTTCTTTCTTTTCGCCCAGTTCAAGTCCAAGTTCAAGTTTTCCGAGTCAAGAGCCCAGGATGATTAAGGCTGACCCAAGTCAAGTCAAATTTCAAGGTTCCTGTCAAAAAGCCAAGGCTTTTCTGTTTGGTCCGGCTCACGTAAATCACAATTTGCAACCAGCATTATAAACTAGAAACATGCAGACAATAATCATTTGATTATCAGAAATAGGAGACGAAGGGGGGGGGGGGATAAAAAAAAAGACCAAATAAAACAAAAGGACGTTAAAACAAACTAGCCGCCATACATACATTGGTGACTCAGTCTTGGCAAGTTTCGTACTGCACTGCACTGTAACAAAACATCCACCCCAGTCCCAGTCATTTTCATTTACGATTCCACATCAAACCAAACAGCACAACATAACACAGTACACCACAGAGCAAACAAACTCCTATAATCCTAGAAGCACAGTATCTCGTTACCGTTACCATGGTTCAGAAATACCAGCAGAACGGTTTAAACAAACATGAATCGTCAGGATCAACATAAACTCAACATCCATTCGCACGTGTTTTGTGGTTCTTGTATGTAGAGTACCCATCACCCAAGATCTCTTCCTTTTGATCACCATGATCCAGTCCAACTCTTGTAAGCCCAACAGAGTAAGATCAGCATTCGTTGTCTCCTTGCCTAACTGGGTGGTACTCATACTCAACGTTGCATACATGCACAATGGTCTCGAGCTATCTATCACAATAGCTTCATCTAATTCCATCCATAGACCTTAGACTCATTCAAAGCCTCTTCATTGCCAAGCAGTCCAAGGCACCCAGTTGCTGGTCAGGAGACTCAACCATTAGGGACCCTTCCAATTGTTGAGATAAATCAGATGGGGTGTGTATAAGAAATGGAGACATAAAAAACAACCCGGCATCATCTACCATCTCCCGCCTGGGCATCCCTCATCTCCATTAAATGGCTGCCTATCGTGAAGTCGGCGATAAATGCGGTCACTCCCATTCCCGCGCTTCAGCACTGCGAGCCTTGCCTCGGAGCCTTGCATCTGCTAATCTCAGGTGACTAGTAGCATTGTGTAGTAGCCTCCCACGCTAACGTTGATCACCTTCAAGCCGTCATGTTCAAGACCATGGTCTCGGCCGATGCTCTCTGTTAGAAGAGCCATTCCAACGTACTGCTTGCTTTTTGCAGCATATGCTATTATCAAGGAACCGGCGTCGTTCTGTCGGTAGCACAAGAAGGATTTGGTTGCATTGGTGAAGATGGACATGAATTCCTTCCAATGTGACATGGAGAGAAAGCATGATGTGGTATGGTATGACATGACATGATGGCCGTGTCAGCTCACTCACTTTTACTCACTCACTCACTCCGTTTCGTTCGTTGATAGATTCACCTATCCGCAAGAAAGACAACCAGACAGGGAGCAGACAGACGAATCAAACCCATGGATCCGGAAATCTCGATAAACTCAATCTTGCGCCTGCTTGCGGTATCTTTCTCGCTGTAATTTCGTGCAGCCCACATGACACGCTCATAACCGGTTGATGGAATGATACTGTATGAGGCTCTGTCAGTTTGATCAGCTCTAATGTCAAGAAACAAAAGGGCAAGGCTAAAACTTTTTGCTTCATTTGGTCGTCGACGTTGCATTTCATCCGAATGGCACCTGTCTCTCGAGAACTAAGGAAGACACCCTGGGGAATGCCAGAAGGATGTGAAACGACACCCTGTTGTGTGGGCGGATGATGAGTGGTCGGAACCACGCTGCCAATCTCTTTCATGGGAACCACATAGACAACCGTCGACCCTTTCATTTACAAAGAAATGAATCTCTATTGTGCAATTGACCACGCCGAGTCTAGTCCAGTCAGCTAATTTAATCAATCAACAAGCCGAAAAAAAAGTCAAGCTCAGATCAGCCTTTTGGCGTCCAGAAGACCCATGTCGTTGTAATTTCACAGTAGTACAGCACATATGACAACTCACTGTCTATCAACTTTTAGTTCTGGAAGAAGTTGAACGTTTAATCATTTCAGCAACTTGGCATGCGACGAACCCTTGCTCAGAAATGCCATGGGATGTAATAGAATTGCCATGTCATTTACAGTGCAGTACTGTCGTGTATTGTGATCCAGTATCATCCCCAGTACTGCGCTGGGGTAAGGGTACGCTGATATTACAGCAGCTTGCTGTCGATCTGTCTAAATCGACAATCTCGGGTATCTCGATTACGAGAGACT
The DNA here is from genome assembly GCA_013623535.1 of Fusarium penzigii. Lineage (NCBI taxonomy): Eukaryota > Fungi > Ascomycota > Sordariomycetes > Hypocreales > Nectriaceae > Fusarium > Fusarium penzigii. The sequence goes on from JABFFC010000452.1 coordinate 27,962, forward strand.
AGGAGAAATTCCATTGTGCAATTGCTGGGGGCTGGGACTCTCCCATGTCGTCGTTACATCGCTGTAACTTGTCTCCAGTGCAAGGCTCAACAAACGTCAACTTCATTCAAACAATCAATGCTTTGGGGCTTGCGTCTTGAAGTATCGACTTCGACCATACGCGCGATGGACTCGACTGGAAATGCATGATATCCGCATCGGCCCCCTTTGATGTGATGGGTGGGCATTCAAGACATGGAGCTGTAGCGCACGGTAAAAACCGAGGTCAGTGCAGATCCAGAGATAAACCGCCTTCGAGTTTAGCTGGGCAGGGCCCCTTGCAGGGGCTTGTTTCAGCAGCACCTTTTCGGCCTACGCTGATTCAATCGGTGCTAGTCCAATTTGCCAATTCCCACCTCTCAACAAATCAGCACTCTTGCGATGCATACCAAGCCTTTCCAAGGTTCCAACTTTGGGCGGGAACGAGAGTGCAAAAGTAAACTTTTTGTTGGATTGGGAACAAGAGCGAGGAATAGCATGCGGAATAGGCTTGTTGGTTGTCCAGGAGAAGGAAGTGATATGGTTTGCGTGAGAGAAAGCCACCTAGTTGTTTATTTTCCAATTTGCGTTTGTTTCGATATTAATGTCTGTCTGTCTGTCTGTTGGTTTGTTTGTTTATTTGTTGGTTGGCTGTCAAAGTCCGCTAAGCCATCATTTACAGTATATCCCAGCAAGGATAACAGGATTTGAATCATGTCCTGGTTCATTTACTACCTGGCTGGATTGTCGCTAGTCGATCGTCTCTCATCATCTACTTTTTTGCAACGATCCGCCTTCTGAGTGAATATCGGAATAGAATCTGACCCAGACTCGAGTCTAGCATCGAAGGAGAAGAAGAACCGCATCTTGGCTTCAAGAGCGAGCGGCTGGCTTAACGCCGACATAGCAATGCCCACAAACAAAAGACAGCTAGTACGGATGGGACAGGAGGGACTTCGTGTCAGGACCCATGCTGTCAGTGCTCGACGTTAGAGTGTGTTTAGGGTGCTTAGGGTCTTGAATTCCTTTGGGGGCGGTCTGTGATGAGTGGTTCGGATCAAGAGTTCGTGGCGCTCTCCCCCCGTTGCAACCCCCATTTTTAACTCAATGTCCCATGTCGGATGCTGAATCGCGCTCTACTGAGTGGCCTTTTGCATTTCCCATCATGCGGCCCATCAGTCTGACAGCCTGAGGCCATCATATCTTATTCCCGGCGCGGCTTTAGTGGATCTTGAAAAATGTAGAGGAGGTCTTGTTCGATTCGTGACTGGATGGGTGAGGATATGCCCATGTCTAGCTCCAGCGCCACTCCCATCATAGGCTCAAAGTGCGGGCGGATCTAGCGGAGTCTCCTGACGCAATGCGGCCTCAGGCATAAGAATGGTATTTACACACTGTAGAGTAAGGAAGACAAGTCCTGGGCCAAAATAAAGCGATACTGCCTTGCCTTGAGAGCAAATTTCTGTATCTTAATAGGTTCGGATCTCGAACAAGAATCCGTAGTAAATAAGACACCGACCGGTGAGTATGCTAGAGCGCTGGGTATAAGAGGAAACGATCAAGAGATATTGTTGAAGGAAGCACATTAACACTAGGTATCTATGTATCTTGAGGTAATGGTCACGCAACTCCAACGTACTGTATTAGTTGTTTTGAGAAAAGTGTGTCTGGTAGTATTTTTCTTTTTCCCAATCTGTGTATTAGGCACACGCCTGAAGGTAAGTGCTACTCATCCATTACACAGTATAAAGTGTTGCATACTGGGCAGAAGGAGCAAGGGATTTTACTCAACATAAATGCAGTTAAGCAGCCAAACCTGCGACCTGTCACCGTGTGAATAGCTCCCAGATTTTGCTCCCCCACCTCAAATTTCTTGCTTTTCACTTCCCACTTCCAACCAGGGTGCTGCAAAGAATACGCCCTCCCCCTCTCCTCTCTCCCCTCTCCCCAGAGAAGTCATTTTTTCGATCTCAAAAGCCGTTCAAACCAAGTGGGGACAGCGTCAGGCTAGCAGATGGATGAAGGGACGAGGCGAACACTTCAATCAACAGAACAGGGTTATCCTGAAATGCCAAAGTGTCTGCTTTCTCTGTTTTCTCTAGCGTCCTAGGTTCCCAGCCAGACGCCCAGCGACAGAATTTAGCCGATGATGGAAGAAGGGTCACGGGCGAAGCTGCGGCCGATTGTCGCTGTCTTGTTGCCCTTTTTTTCTTTCTTCCCAACAGGGCGGTCATGTACCACCGCGGCAAGTCCATCGACTCAACTTCCAGCCAGTTACTTGTCGCTCCTTGATGGACCTTGAGTCCCTTTACAAGCGCGATGTCGGCTAGGCCAGTATTGTTAGTACATGCAATCAATACTTGCAGCAACCTCGGAGACAAGCCGGTGCAAGGATTTGGACATAATTCTGAAGGGGCTTACAAGCAATAATTACATTGTATGCGTGCAAGCTACGGCTATGATATGCTTCGTCAATAACACATGGACCATCAAGTCAACGGTGCGATATGGCATCACTGCGACACCATCTCAGGCATGGTGCCCTGCCCTTCTGACGCTGTCCCACTCCAACCTTGGAGCATGATGACGGAGATGTCGAGAGATTCCCAAGGTTTTTGGGCCTCGTCGCCCGTCCTGCCCTCGTGCGAAACCAGCGGCATTTCACAAGGAGCCACAACGTCAGTTTACAAGCTCGAAATGGCTGCGGATGCTGAGTCCATCCTGGTACACTGATGTCAGTGTCCCTTTGCTTGCCCTCCACTCTAAAACTGCTTCGACGTCTGACGGGCCAGAGCTTGTATGCTGCCTTCCTCCCTAGCGCATCACACTGAGAACTGTTTCAATTCCTTCACCGTCTCGCGTTTCCCTGCGTACCCACCAGTATCGGCCTGGCGCCGCCTCTCAACGTACCTTACGTCAGGGGCCTACTAGGTCAACGCCCTATGACCGGGGGGCACAGCTCCACCCGCTGGTGTGTGGTCTATGGGTACTTTTCTGAGTTGATGGTATCCGGTACGTATCTGGCCCTCGTACCCTAGATGAGCTACTGTACTAACTCCTACCCCAGTTGCACCTTGGCATTGCTTGTTGACGTGGGATCCTGGCTGCTTCTTCCCCATGGCCCCTTTTGACTCGGCGCTCCATCGCTGACGACCTGCGTTACCCAGTTAAACATGGGAGTTTAGTCAATTCCAAACCAAGTTGGATAGAGTCAGGACCAAAACAAGAGCAAGAGCAGGCGCCAGGTGACTACATCTCCAACGCTAGACAAGCCTAAGCGGATCCTCGATGCTGCCGTTGAGTGGCTTGAAAGGGGTCCTGCGATCCTCTTTCTTGTCAGGGCTTGTTGCTCCATTCGAAGCCGTCCAAATAGACAGGCACGCCACCGCGGCGGCGAACAGCCTGCCGTTCTGCTTGAGCAGACCCTGCATAATCCCGCTTTCGTTCATTGCCTACCTCAACTTACAGCCCGGTACGTACTGGCCGACCTTGCAATTCATCTGAGACCCCTCCACATCAGTGGCGTTCGTCTGTGGGATTATTGTCAAGGGGGCGGGGCTTTTTGCAAAACTGCCGTCCGCAGCCTTACCCACCCTCTATCTCCGCTTCGTCTGTGAGCGTGCGTGTTTTTCAAGGCTCTTGAGTCTTGACACACCCCTCCCAACCTTGCTGCTACTGTTCTGTTGATGAGTGTGTTGTATGTGGTGGTGCCCAGGTTTTGTCTCCTGGACACACCTGCTGTACAGTACTGGGCCAGTCTTCTTGAAAGAAACCCCGAGCATCGCAAAGGACACCCTTCA
>JABFFC010000453.1:0-10583 GCA_013623535.1 Fusarium penzigii
GACTTTTGGCCACTTACTGTACCTACCTCCTCTCTCTAGGTACTCTCTACAGGCACGAGCACAGTCACAGCCAACGCTTGTCGTCATCGCCCAGGACCCCGAAACCGAAACGTAGAACCACACACCGTCATTGTCACTTTTTCTATTTTTCGCCTTCGTCCCTTTCGTCCCTCGCCCTCGATTTTCTTTCCCTTTCCATCTTTTCGACAAAAAAATTCAATACAACAGGAGAAGAAAAAGAACTTGTAAAAAACAACATCTCACATAATGTCTTGGGAACTTAACCAGCGACGCTTTGTTCGCTCCATCAACAACAAATACATTTATGGACGGATTGTAAGTCCTTTTTTCTTCTTGTCTGCTGTGACGTTTTAGTTGCGTCGCTCATTTTGGTGTATACACTATCGTTGACTTGGTATTTTTCCTTGGATTCGATGATCGCCACTTATCCATCTCCAATGTTTTTATCATCGACCTCCTTTTCCACATAATTTCCTAATATCAACTTGCGTTTGTTCTGTCTTGTTTAATTCATTTCGGCTTCTTTTTCTCTTTTTACTAGAATCCGTCCTTGTCATTCTATAAACCTGCGTTATCGGTTGTCATCGACCTTTACTGACAACACCAGCCACTCCTTCATCTCATCGTCTTTCTTATCGAAATGGCATTCGTCGCAAGGCTCACCGCGAGATTCAACTCGTACTATGACGAGCGACCACGTACGTTACCTTGACCCATCAATAATCGCATTCACGAATTAACACACCCAGTAATGACCATGATGGTCACCAACGCCATCCTCGGTGGCATCGCAGACACCGTCGCACAGTCCATCACAGCCATCCGCGAACGAGCTGTACGTCAGCCAGGCGGCCTCAAGAAGAATGACGGTATCGCCATCGAGATTCACGAGCTCGACCAAAAGAACCCCTTCAGCGACCGCGAATTGATCCCCAACTCGCCCAACCTGCCTCCTCCCTTCGATTTCGAGCGTCTCACTCGTTTCATGGCCTACGGTTTCTGCATGGCTCCCGTCCAGTTCAAGTGGTTCCGTTTCCTATCCAACACGTTCCCCATCACCAAGACTAGCGCCTTCGCTCCTGCCATGAAGCGTGTTGCTTTTGACCAGCTCATCTTTGCGCCTTTCGGTCTGGCAGTCTTTTTCACGGCCATGACGATTGCTGAGGGTGGAGGTCGACGAGCTGTCGCCAACAAGCTCCGAGACATGTATGTTCCCACGCTCAAGGCCAACTACGCTGTTTGGCCTGCCGTCCAGGTCGTCAACTTTCGTTTGATGCCTGTTCAGTTCCAACTTGTACGTATACCCGCATCGCATTTGCAGAATATGCACTAACAAATGCAGCCTTTTGTATCGACAATCGGTATCGCCTGGACTGCGTATCTGTCCTTGGCCAACGCTTCCGACGAGTAGATGCGAGATTCGACTATATCGGCAACAGGTACACTGGTTTGGTAGATGGTTCATTTGACGCCTACGTCATGTATTGACGGGATGAAAGACTATTGATTTTCTGTCGTGTTAAGAGATGTGGTTTGCACTCTGTTGGTTTGGCGTCTGGAGTCCAGCATGAAGTGACCTCTGCTCGCCATGGCTATGGGGCAAAGGAGGCACTCGTCGTTGGTTGTGGGATTTGGTCTTAGCTTGGCCTAGATATGGGCAGTGTTGGTGCACTGGTATTTCCTGCAACGGCTGTGCTCAGCAATTACGGCAGCAAGCCATTGAGGATAATAAATGATGATTGTCTTATAGTTGGTATACTTCTGATTTGTGCTTGTCCTAGGGCTGTGAGAATATCACCTGTTGTAGAATCCCTCGTCATCATTCGTCCCACTTGAATCTCGCCCAGCACCGTCTAAGCCTACTAGAATAACGTAAATCATTGTCTATACATGTGCTATTACTACACGCCATCCAATCCCATCTCGAGCTTCCCCCGACTTTTCAATTATCAAGAATAATTCGACCCGCCCGGCCATGTATTCCCGTATCTCTCCGTGCATGCTTCGGGTAACCCGCATCGCCAGAATCCGGAGGTGCGTCCGAAAGTGTCCGTCCGGTCAACGTCCGTCGATGTTGATGTAAACATACCCGAAAACTACCATTTTTTCTTCTTCGTGATGTTTTGATTTCTTTCTGCGTTTGTGAGTGCTTAGAGCTACGGTTTAATATGGTATCTGAAAGACGTGGGGGATGAGTGATTTTTGCTCTACTATTTATGACGAATTGAATCATAAAAAAACAGTACTAGTGATAAGAACAACGCAAATACCCAAACGAGTAAACAGGAAAGAAAAACATCCACATGGACCAATGCTTTGAAAGGGCCGAAGAGACAACGTGCTTGGAAAAGGGGGCACGTATGATCAGAACATGCAGGAATCGAAGAGTTGCTGTATCATTCGAGTTATCAGTCTATCCATGACCAACAAATCAAGTCACAGAGGACAAGCATTGGACACTGGCTCAGATTGTTGAGCTTTTACTGTACTTGTAAACACCACTTTACAAGCTGGGAGGGAAAACCCCGCTACTGTTTGGTCCATCATACGTATTCTCACAGCTGGTGGCAGCCCCTCCCCCCACCTTTTCTGGACTTTGTCTGGTTGTCCTGCACGTTTTACATGGCGGCTCTCCTACGCCGCTACTACTTCATCTCCCACCCTCCCTCATTCCATCAGACCACGAACCTTTTCCTTTCCTCTCTTTCTCTCTCTTCTTTCTCATACAACATTGTTGAATCGAGAATTGCAAAAATGTCGCTGTCCAACAAACTTTCCATCACTGACGTTGACGTCAAGGGCAAGAGAGTCCTCATTCGAGTACGTTCCATGGGGAAAAAAGCTGCCCCGCCATCTCTACCTCCATAGCTCCCCTCCCTGCTATCCAATTGAGCTCATCAGCTATGAACCGACGCAAAGCATTGAGCAACGACTGATTGATTGATTCTAGGTCGACTTCAACGTCCCTCTTGACGAGAACAAGAAGATCACAAACAACCAGCGTATCGTCGGTGCTCTTCCCACCATCAAGCACGCTCTCGACAATGGCGCCAAGTCCGTCATCCTCATGTCTCATCTCGGCCGACCCAACGGTTCTCCCAACGAGAAGTACTCTCTCCGACCCATCGTCCCCGAGCTGGAGAAGCTTCTCGGAAAGTCCGTCACCTTTGCTCCCGACTCTGTTGGTCCCGAGGTAGAGGAGATTGTCAACAAGGCCGAGGACGGTGCCGTCATCCTCCTTGAGAACCTTCGCTTCCACATTGAGGAGGAGGGCAGCTCCAAGGACAAGGACGGTAACAAGACCAAGGCCGACAAGGCTCAGGTTGAGCTCTTCCGCAAGGGCTTGACTGCTCTTGGTGATGTCTACATCAGTAAGTGACCCCCAACCCTATTTGCTACATGCACCTACTAACCAGAACAGACGACGCTTTCGGCACCGCTCACCGTGCCCACTCCTCCATGGTCGGTGTTGACCTGCCCCAGAAGGCTGCTGGTTTCCTCATGAAGAAGGAGCTCGACTACTTTGCTCAGGCTCTTGAGAACCCCAAGCGACCTTTCCTCGCCATCCTCGGTGGTGCCAAGGTCTCAGACAAGATCCAGCTCATCGACAACCTTCTCGACAAGGTCGACACCCTGATTGTCTGTGGTGGCATGGCCTTCACCTTTAAGAAGACCCTCGAGAACGTCTCCATCGGTAACTCTCTCTTTGACGAGGAGGGTGCCAAGACTGTTGGCAAACTCGTCGAGAAGGCCAAGGCCAAGGGCGTCAAGCTTGTCCTCCCTGTCGACTACATCACTGCCGACAAGTTCGACAAGGATGCCCAGACTGGTTACGCCAAGGATTCTGATGGCATCCCCGATGGCTGGATGGGTCTAGACTGTGGTGAGGAGTCCGTCAAGCTCTACAAGGAGGCCATTGCCGAGGCCAAGACTATCCTCTGGAACGGCCCTGCCGGTGTCTTCGAGTTTGAGAAGTTTGCCAACGGCACCAAGGCCACTCTCGACGCCGTCGTCGAGGGCTGCCAGAAGGAGGGCAAGATTGTCATCATCGGTGGTGGTGACACTGCCACCGTTGCCAAGAAGTACGGTGTTGAGGACAAGCTCAGCCACGTCTCTACCGGTGGTGGTGCCAGTCTGGAGCTCCTCGAGGGTAAGGAGCTGCCCGGTGTGACTGCTCTGTCGAGTAAGTAAATCTAGTCCAATCCGAGTTTGGACGGTATGTGTAATGAACTTGTTGATGACGGGAATGCAAAATCGGTTAAAGGTCTCGTGGGAAGAGCTAGCCTATAAGCAGCAAATATCCATAAATAAATAAATATAGTAGTACAATCATTGTTGTGTAGTTAGCGATTGGATGTAATGTATCATTAGTAGGATGTCTGCCATGGCCACCGTAACCCCTTCAGATGCAGATGTAGTATGCTCAAATGCTGATGTTTATTGATTCATTAACGGACTTGATCTATACCCATGTCCTCTCCATTATCCCATTCCCAATCATCTAAAGTTCATCATCACCCGTCCTGACGTAGTTGTTTATTTTCGTTTCGAAGCCTCGACCTTCTTCAGTTCCTCCCTGCAGATTTGTTAGTTTTCGCCCACATATATCGGACTGCCTCCGTCCGCTCGTAAGAAGAACTTTTATCGGGGAAAAGGGCATGTACGCACTTCAACTGTGTGGAGAAATCATCGCTCGTGTCGTCGTCGTCCCAGGATTCTTCCCATAGGTGCTTGGTCTCGCCGCTTCCTCTGGCAGCTTCGGTCTGGTCCTCTGGCCAATCTGAATGTGTCAGTTCAAAGGGTCGTTTATTCAGCAGAACGTAGGGAGATTGAGGGATGATGGAACGTACCGTCGACGGGGAAGTCCTCAAACTCGTCGTCCTCGCCTAGAGCTGTGGGCTTCTGCTGTTCGGGCTTCTGCTCGGGTTTCTCCTGAGTGGTGGTGGATTTAGGATCGGAGGCCATGATTTGTATATGATATTATGTATATGTTTGGTATTCGTGGTTTGAAAAGGGCTGTGCTGTTGTCTCTAGACGTCGGTGATATGTTGGTTGAGGGGAGCTTGGGGTAGCTTTGTGATGATGGATTGCGATGGCAGCGGAAGCCTTGTGATGGGGCGGAACAAGGATTGGCCGGGGTCGGTGTAGGGTAGGTAGGTGGTGGGTTGGGATGGAATGGTGAGGGAGGGAGGATATGAGATGGTGGGATAGCTTAATTGAACGACTGCATGGAAATGATTGGGAACATTATGCTGCTAGGGTATTCTTGAGTTGTTTTTATTGTGATCCTAATCTCAGGGTCGATAACTATATGGTCCAACTCTATCTATTGATCGTACTCGTTGTATTCCGAGCCTGAAACTTGGTAAATCCCACAAGATCATGACTATCGATAAACTGGGTTGACTATCATACATCTCCAAATTTACATCGATTATTTCATCAAGTCCGTTGCCAAGACCCATCCATCAGGTCACATCTCCAATCTGGCGCCTCTCGAATCGTCATAAATCATCGTCTATCGATGGCATCTAAACTCCGTCATCCGAGCTCCGCCAAGTCCACTCAGAGTAAGCCTATGACATCGCCCATCGGACAATGGAAAGGCTACCCTAGCAGGAACCTCCGGCACGCGGGGCCGTCTTTGATGGAGGTGTACGTACGAAGGGATCCCATTCAATCTTTTTTTGATACGGGGTGCGCTTTTTTTTTTAATAGCTTCTTTCTTCCTTCCTTTACCTTTTCTTCTTTTTCTCGAATTGCTTACTCTTGTTTTGATCACTTATTTTTAGTGTTGTTACAGGACACTTGCTTGATCCTCCCCTTGATGAGACATTATCCCACTGAAACGCCACACGAGGGGCTCAAGTCAAGTATAAGGCTCTGTAATCGTCAACATCACTCAACGTCAGCAGTGGTGGATCTGGTTTAATCCTTCATCCTCCATCTTCAACTCGATCAAGGCGTTAAATCCTGTATCCTAAACATTGACCAAACGATATCAACACTGTTTCAATTGCCATCTCAGGCAATTAACCAGTTTGTCCAAAAAAGACATCCATCATGAGTCGATTCACAGGCTGGTTTCGTGGTGCTGCACCTAAAGCAGAGGATTCAGCAAGTGATAGCGACTCTCCAGACACTATCTCCAAAGAGATGGAAGAAATCAACGATGCCATGCATTCAGCTGGCCTCATCATGAACGATGACATTGACGGTGCTTGGGAACGTCTTCAAACTGGCAGTTCATCCTTTCACCAGCTCGGTCTTGCAGTCACAATCTTTATGCGCTCCGTCCTGGGGTTTGAGAAACAAGTCATGACAGAGACAACGGCAAAATTGGACGAATGCGAGGCGCAAGCCACTGCCGATTTTAAACGGGCTCAGAGACATGGAAAGGCTCGTTGTGGGAGCAAGCTCTATCCACCAGGGACAGAATTCGAGCTGGTAAGGGCTGAGACGCAGCTCATGGGCGCCGTGGTGGGAGTCTTGCACGAGAGTCTCATCGAAGCCATGAAGAGTTTCTACAAGGCCCGGAAAGCCTTTATTACTCTCGATAGTATCATCGAGGCCGAGACAAAGATCCTGGGCGACAAGCCAGAAGCGAGATCCGAAGCATCCCTCTCGGCAAAGCCTGCTGATCAAGTAACCAACAAATTGGAACAGTTCAGTTTTGAGTCCAAGGCGGACAGCAAGACCGGTAGCAAGGTTGACTTGAACAACAATGGATCTTCCGGTAGTCAGACTCCCGCTCTAGAGAATTTTGTCACACCTTCGGAATCCGTTATCGACGACGATGTAGACGATGAGGATCCAAAACCCCTCAAGAATGCTCGTTCCAAGTCTATTTCGACCGATGGTGTCCTCCTGGAAAACCCTCTGGACGTGTTTGTGCATTCTGGCGCCAACATGTGTTTTGGCGTCTTGCTTCTCATGCTGAGCCTCGTCCCTCCATCCTTCTCGCGTATTCTCTCTGTTGTAGGTTTCCGTGGAGACCGCGAGCGGGGAGTGCGCATGCTCTGGAGGTCAACGGTTTACGGTAATGTCAACGGTGCTATCGCTGGGCTGTGTCTTTTGGCATACTACAACACCCTTCTCGGAGCCGTCGACATTCTTCCAGACGACAAGGACTTTGACGCTGATGCCGAGGTTGTTGGCCCCCCAAGAGCGAAATGTGACAAGCTTCTCCGCGCCATGAGAAACGAATATCCCGAGTCACAGCTGTGGAAGGTCGAAGAGGCACGACAGCTTGCCAACGAGTTGGAGCTCGCCAAAGCTCTCGAGATTCTCAAGAACGGCACGGAATCCAGGATGAAGCAGATTGCTGCGCTCAATAACTTTGAGCTCTCCATCAACGCCATGTTTGCCCAAGACTGGCCTCTTATGCGCGACTCCTTCCTGCGATGTCTCGAGGTCAACGACTGGAGCCCTGCCTTGTACTACTACATGGCTGGAACTGCATCTCTCGAGCTGTACCGTGATGCAGTGCAGGCTGGGGACGAGGGTGAAGCACGCAGGCAAAAGTCTAAGGCGGAGGATTTCCTCCGTAAAGCGCCCCCATTGATTGGCAAGAAACGCTTCATGGCCCGTCAGCTGCCATTCGAAACGTTCCTCGGTAGAAAATTACAGAAGTGGGAAGAACGAGCCAAGACTCACGGCATTGATCTTGTAGATGCCGCTGGTGCGAGCCCAACACTGGAGATGTGCTACATCTGGAACGGAATCAAGCGCATGGGACCGGCAGAGGTGGATAAGGCGATCAAGAACCTCTCTTGGGATAGGTGTACTGCAAAGAAGGAGGCTCTCGACAAGATCAAGCAGGAGGTGGATGAGAAAGGAGAGTGGGCGCTGACCGAGGCGGCGCTGCTGAGAAAGAAGGGCCAGTTTGCGGAGGCGAGAAAGGTGCTAGAGGAGAACATCGTTGGACATGACAGGTATGTTATAGTCACAAAGACCGTATTTCAATACTGACAAATGGCAGATCTGAGTACAAGGGACCGACAAAAGACGAGTACGTTCCAGCGGCTGGCGTCTACGAATTGTCCACCGTCGCATGGGCAGAATGCTGTAATCCTCCCCAGGGAACACAAGAAGAGGTCGCCAAGTACAGAAGGGCCAAGTACGACGAGTGCAAGAAGCATCTTGACGTTGTCAAGATGTGGGAGGCGTATCTACTGGATGCGAGAATTGGCATGAGGGTGACGAGCGGGCTGGAGACGTTGGCGTGGTTCAGTAAGAAGATGGGATACACATCATGATATTGCATAGAAGAGGTTTACCCAGGTAAATATGTACACTAAGTCGCTTTCTTTGACCTCAATCTTGAGCTCCTGCGCTTTCCGTCATCGTCTCCCCTCAACGATCCGAGACCTTCCTGGAGAGCATTCATCCCGTCGCCTAGTTTTCCGGCCGATCTTTCCTTGACATGATGCTTCTCCGCCTCAGCTTTGAAGTCCTCTACGACATCCCTTCCTCTGCCTGTGCCGTTCAACCAATCGAGGAAACCCCAGGCGCCGTAATTGCACGTTCCACCGCTGGCGTAGTGACCTGCTGTTCGACGTGTCATGCCTCCCATGATAATACCCGGTACGATACTGTATCCTGACATGGATATCGTCTCCTCGGCGATGCAGAGACCGAGAAAGAGGAAATAGGTCAGAACGTGGGGTCGGATGAGGAGCGAAGGGAGGTAAACGGGAATGAAGCGGTGGAGGAGAAGAGGTGCTGGGTGATCGCCGTAGAGCAAAAGACTCTGCGGGATGGCTTTCCGAGCATGGGCGAAGTTGGCGTGAAGACGGGCAAAGATGTTTGATCTGTTGGGCGCGTGGAGGATGAAGCGGTGGATGTAGTATGTCAGAACCTCACGAGCCGCAATGAGAAAGAGGATGTGTTTTGCCATCTGCCATGGTAGAGGTAGCGTAGACGTCGTCTTGAAATCGGTTTCACCAAAGATGTACGCAAAAGCAAGACTACAAGCTCCCTCAACGCCTGTAACAACAGCAAGATTCAGCAGAACCAGGCTAATCTGTCGCGCAGCCGTAGGGCCATCACGGGAAGTGACCGATGCGTTCCCGCCGATTTTAATAGACTCTGCGAGACTGGGGATGCTGGCGTCAAGTGTAAGTGACAGGAGTGAAGGGGCGAGAAAGAGAAGAAGACGGAGGGTGAGAGAGCCGAGAATACGGATGCGGAGGGGAGAGTGGGACAGGACGAGAGTTGTCCATGTCATGTAGAAGAAGAGAAGATTAAGAGAGGTGGACCATGATGAGGAGGAGGGTGACACGAAGTAGGATAATAGAGGGAGGGAGAGAAGAATGTCCATTGTAGCTGTGGTGTATTATGGTGATAGTAAGATGGTCATTACAATTGTCACAGAATAAAGAGGTGGAGGGGAGAATAAATTTAATGTATATGGTTAGTAAGAAGCAGGATTTTATGAAGTTTACGTAGAAGGGAATATTGAATGTGCATCGCTATGACGTTTGAATCTTCAACTTTCATGGTGTTTTTTTAATGGGTGAGTGTGACTAGCGATGACGTAGAAATGTGGCTGGTGTAAGCCACAGCCTTATGGTGTCGAGTGACAGTTTGACAGTAAACCTCCATTAGTAGGTACTAAACCGGCGAGGATTATATTCTAGACTCGAGACGTAAGAAAAAAAGACAAAAAAGATATATCCCGTACTTGAATTGTTCTGGATCAGTAGAGCTGAGAATAGGGATTTATTGGACAAGGATACATAATATATGGAATGATTATTCTGGAGAAGAAGGGAATGATAGACCGAAATAAGAGCCCCCCCGAGCTGAGGGTACCTAGGTAAGGTAGAGTATGATTTTCCAGGTTTCCGTTGTGGGGAAGCTAACATCTGCAGGTTTAATGAGTCCCTTACTTCCAATGCTTACTTTCTTACCTCTACTCTTTGTGACCGTTCTAAAGAGCTATCATCCTACGTTTCCTCGTTTATTTACACTTTCTTAACCTCTAGTTGAATCCAGTGACTTATACTCTGAGACATTACTTCAGCCCTTTTATCTTGCTTTCTTAGCTACTCGATGTCAGAAATTCTAGAATAGACGCGGTTCGAGGCTAGTGGTCAAGGGGGTAGCACAAGCGCCAGGGGTAAGGGAATGATCTAGCTTGGCTTTTTTTTTTTTCTTCCTCCTCCTTCAGGGGGATGGATACATAGGAGCATTGACAACATCTTATGGATGGAATAATTTAGTGAGCTCATGGGAGTTTTGGCCGCATGGTGGCTTTTCATTTCTGGCTTTTCTGCTTTGTTTTTCCAGGGGGGCGGGAGGGAGATGTTGGGCTGTGATGGGGTAAAATGTTTCCTGATGATTGGAACTATGTACGATCTTATATACTTGAACATGGAAGTTGTTAGGACCTGCATTTATCGTTGCATTACTAACAAATCATGCATAAACACCACATGTTTCTTTTCTCCTGGTTTCTTTCTAATGCAGATTCATCGAGACTGGTTCTCTTCGTATTCAGGTAAAGGGGAAACAGAAACGTTTCATAGACAAGGATTTCCCCTTCTAAGGCCCCCCCT
>JABFFC010000454.1:0-54609 GCA_013623535.1 Fusarium penzigii
CCCCTTGAAGATGAAACCGCTCATGCCCTGTGTAAGCTACAGCACATGTACTCAAAACAAAGGAAGCAACAACCATAAACCAGCAGGCAAGTACCAACCACAACAACATGGGAAAAAGGTAACCACACCAAAACACTCTCCATGTAAACCTACATGCTGCGTTATCGGAGCCCGTGTTCCATGAATATCTTGTCCATTTTGAAAGCTAGATCAGCAGAGAAAAGCAAAACGTGCCGACTGTACTGTAGCATTGACTGTCAACAATAACAACAGAAAAAGACAACAATCAAATCAATGAATTGCCCACTCACCCACTATCACCACACCAACTTCATCATCGTCATGATCAGAAGCCCTCTGTCAAGCACGCGTCCAACACTAAAAATTGTCCAGTCCTGTCGGACGCGCCATGTCTCAGCCAATCATGCTGTCATTTGACGCTGCCACGGCGACGCCCACTCTACCAACCTGTACTTTGCTTCGTTTGGGATGGACGGACAATTCCCAGATTGTCCCTGATCAAGTAATTGTACACCGGTGCATCCAATCAGAAGAAGTTGAGATACCAAGGCTGCCTCAAAAAATTTGACTTTCTTCTCTTCGCTCCCTCACAGCAGCATCCTTGTTGCTTCAACACAACTCTCTCGGGAGGCGCTAATCCTCATCAATATGTCGTCCATGCCTGACACTCAGCCAGATCAGCACGATTGATTGGCTGCACTGCATCACAACGGCATGGCTCTGATTAATGCCGTCCGTCATTCAATTAGAGATGGCGCCCCATGACCTGATGATTGGAGCTACCAAATGGTCAAGCTGATCTTATTACGCTTACTGTTAGGAAGCAGAATTGTAGAGGGTGCCCCTTATTAGTCTCGACGCGTCTGTTGGTCAATCGTTTGACTGGCGTTATTCCTTCACGAGTTGTTTTTTGACGTTTCTGGTCGCCCCCTTCCTACAAGGGTTCTGGTACACTGTATCAAGTCATGTTTCGCAACCCCCATGCCCCATGGTGTACCCGGCTGATGGATGGCTTTTTGATGCCCCTGCGTATCTGCATCAATACCTTCACGACATCTGTGTCTGTCTTGATGCGAGAGGGATGCACAAATGAAAGCTGAGTTGTTCGGATCAAGAAGGAACAAGTCCACATCACAATGCAGTGCTAAAAGAAGAATTCTCTGAACTATACCGCTTTGGATAGGTTGTTATCCTGTTGATGGGGGGGATCAAACTAATCATCACGACTGCGGGGCTAATTCTTCTCAACACCATGACAGATGTTGGTCAAGATCCATTTAACTGGCAGAATATCCATTATTATGCACAAGCCTTGTCGTTGCGGATCTTTCTATTTTACGAAAAAGAGAGGCAAAAGGTTCATTCCAAGTTTCCCTCAGCATGATCTGGGAACTCCATTTCTTGCCCTTGGACTCCTGTTACCAACAACCGCCGCGGTCCCCGATTCCTAGCGGAGGTGCATATAAATCATCCAATCGACGATAATGCATGAAGAGATTCTACACCCTGATTGGTTACAAGATGTCTGCCTCAAGCGCGTATTTCAACAACTTGGATGCGTATCAGTATTCTAGTCTTCGACATGAGAAATTAACGACTTTCGTGGGACTCTGGCTTTTTTTTCTCTTCGATTTACTTCCCCTTGCATTGAACTATTTCATTGCTTGGTATGCTATTCTCAGCCATGAGACACCGTTATCACCCCTCTCTCCACTTCCCACGTGGTCAAGACGGGACAGTACTGTACTGTATTCGTTTATTCATTCCTTTGTGTATGAGTGTGCGCATGTACATTATCTACGGATTCATGGCATAAATCTTGTCTTGCCTGTTTGTTGGATTCTGTTACCTCACAAAAGAGTTCATGCGATGCGTGTCACATGAGCAAAGCCGTTGATTAATTAAACAGGTCTCCATGAAGGTCACCAGAGCAGAATTGGCCAATGGTCACTGATTAATCAAAGTGAACCGAGAGGCAAACGCCGCAACGATGCTGGTATCGCCAATGTGAGGCGTCCGTCTCCAGGGAATGTCCCTGGATCGTCGACCACCAAATCCCTCGTCTCAAATCTCTATGCTCCATTAAATGTTGCGCATGGATGTTGAGTTTTTGTAAGTTACGTATCAGATTATTGTAACAAATACCACGCATCAGCTCATCTCAAATACGAAGCTGAGGAATGGAGCTATCAAAAACCCCGAGGAATGGATAACCCGATACATGTTTCGAAAGAAACTGGTATCACATTCCTCGACTTGAAGAACCTCATCTTGAGATGCTTTAACTTCAAACACTTGGGCAGAGAACAAAAAAAAACCATAATCTAATTAAGAGAGTAAAGTTCGGTACTGTACTCAAACAGGAAGCCTTGTTGCTTCTCAAACACCCCCTTCCTCACCCCTCGCGCCGAAAGAGGTGACGAGTTGAACCCCCCAGCTGCATAGAGGGCATAGAGGGGGACGAGATGTCTGTTTCATCGACAAAAAGCAACATCTTCTAAGCAGCCATTCAAGGGGTCGAATATGCTCATTTGTATATCTGGCGCGCGCCTTTTTTTTCTTCTTCCTCTTCCACATGCCCTATTGGTCCTTTTTCTTCTTTTCTTCTTTAAAAGAAAGAAAAAACCACCCTACCATCTAGATATGATGTTGGTTCAGTCCCATAGACTCGGTCCCACGGTGGACGGCTGACCTGTTAATGCAGGTCCAGTCACAAGGAATACGTTGTCTACTGTACAATCGGCACAGAGGAGATAACCAGCATTATTTGATAATCAGGGGAAATGCCGTCATCGTTTCGATTTCATTCTCGACTAGATATGTTTGTAATGTCTTCCCGAAGCATGGTAATCATCTCACCCATGTCATGTCAGGTCACGCTCTCACTTGGCTTCCCTGCCTCTCGCAACAGCTTTGAGCGCAAACTGATAAAAAGCAGTTGACAAATGTATCAGGACAAGAATAGACATGATGCTCCATGGGACGGATGTGGATGGTTAGCTAGCCATATTGTTTATTGGTCAACTCTCGGCGCACGTTCTACCCCCTTTTCTTCCCCTTCTTTCCCGTTATTCGCTTTCTTCTTTTTCTTTCCTTTTTGAGGCCAGCCCTCTATCTCACTTGTGCAGTATCGGCTGCGCCTCTCATCTTCGTCAGTATGCGTTGTCATCCAGCTGCGATGCACACGTCGTCAAGTGAGCGTCACAATTTCCTTGTTAAGCTTTTGCATGTTCCTAGTTTGGAAAATCGGCCTGGATTCATTTCCATAGAAAATCATGGTGTCCACCGTATGCTTGGCCCTTGGACCTTTCATGAGGCTATCGGGGCTCGAGCTCTACCAATGGTTGATAGTAAGGCGGGGGCATGTCGCCCTGGTTCCAATAACAAGGGGGTTTGCATCATGCGCGAATATTTTCTACAGACTGCGCATGGTTCATGATGTGGATTATGTATTGTTTGGCTATTGTTGTCTAAGTCATCCTTACGTTGGCACTCAATGTTGCTATATTAGATATATAGAGGCATCTCGGAAGGACTCTATTTCATTTGATCTGTCGATGAGAGTCACAAATCTACTGACATCAAGGCTCAAGGGGCTTTTGGAGCCACTAGGACTAGGACGGGTACCTGAAGTGACCCGCCGCCAAGCGTATTTAGCGCACTATGCTTGTCCATGGGCATGTTAACTGTGGGTGCATGCCCTCAATCCAGGCTATGTCTACTGTCTATACTCAGTCCATTCTCCCGTGTACATCCCACTTCACTTCCAACACCCCCACTCATGAACTGAGGTGGGAAGGGAGATTTTCCCGTAAACGCTTGGCTCTACTGATCTGATGGCCATGTCCACTGCGTGTCAGGTTGGTATTGTGATTCCCAGACAGAAAAGAGTTGTTTCTCTTGAGTAGACAAAGATCACAAATGATATAGGTGCTAAGAAATATAGGTCCAGAGAAAGGGAGAGGGCAAAATGGGGAAATTTAAAGGAGACAACGTATCCCCATGGCCGTTCAAGTCTATCTGTGCAAAATGTATATGTATTACCTTCATCGTACAATAATCTTCCCTCACAGCTGTCCCCGATACGATACGGTTCCAACTGTTACTGTTCTGAAGTCTCGACTTCAGTGCATACGATTACTTGAAATCGGGGCCGAGACGCTCAACCAAGGCCTTCTTGGTATTGCTGTAGACGGTGTCAGGTGGGGGAGTGGCATCCAGCTTGACAACCTTGCCCTGCTTCTCGTAATAATCGACCACAGGCATACTGGTGTCGATAAAGGTACGAAAGCGTTTGCGGATCGACTCGGCGTTGTCATCGGCTCGGCCGCTGGTCTTGCCACGCTCCAGCAGACGCTCCTCCATGACCTTCTCGGGGCAGTCGAAGAACAAAACCAGCTTGGCGGGGCAAACAGTCTCTTCGAACTTGATAGCCTGGTCCATCTTGCGGGGGAAACCGTCAATCAAGAAGCGACCCTTCTTGGTGCCCGACTTTTGCAATGTCTCGGTCATGGCGTTCTCGAGCAGAGCAATAGTTACCTCCATGGGGACAATCAGGCCGTTCTTGATATAATCCCTGATGAGATCGCCAAATTGAGAACCAGGTCGCTCCTGCTCGGCACGAAGGAGATCGCCAGCAGAAAGATGTGTGAAACCATGCTCTGAAACGAGTTTAGAGCACTGCGTTCCTTTACCAGCACCAGGACCTCCGAGGACAAAGAGGACAGTCACATCAGAGCTGTCAAAGGTGGGGGTGTTCTTGTGAGCGGCAGGAAGGGACGCAACAGGCGCATCGGGGGATTGAAGAGAGTTGGGCATATCTGTGAGTTCGGAATAGTCAGCAATGAGATGTTCATAAGGTAGGAATATCTGAAAGGTTGCAAAGGTGTGCTGAGCAGGGAAGAGTGTGATCGATTGTAGAGCCGCGCGAAAGCCGAAAGATATTCTGGATACACAGTACTTAGGTAGTTCATCCAGCGAAAGCGACAAGAACCCTGTTTTGGGACATCTACGTAGCAGGCGCAAGCCAACCAGGTGGTTGAGGTACAGGACAATACTCTAGGAACAAGAAATATCGGTAATGCTTACCTTTGCGACGGTTCACGAGAGCAACGTAACCCAATGAACCTAGACCAATGACGACCAGAAAAGGCCAGAACTTGACAGCGTCTTTACGTCCCGTAGGCTGGGATGAGTAGGGTCGGTATTGCTGAGCAGGACGAAAAGGACGCGGGGTGGCCAACTTCTGACGAGCTGGCAAGGATGAAGGTCGAGGTGTCAGGCGGGCGCTGAAAAGACGCCCTGACATGAGAGGCATGCGTGTAGCCATTGGATGACGTCGTGTAGCGTGAAGCGTGAAGCGTATGGGAAATATTATCGTAGAAGTAGAAGGTCGTCGAATGGCCAATGCTCTGTGCGGTCGGTAAATGGAACGATTGTGTAGTACAGGTGCGTAGCGTACCTAGGTAGGTAAGGCAGGTACGATGGAGAAGGAGAAAAGAGATGACGATTGGAGGCCAGAAGTTGAAGCTTTGGAAGTAGGTGCTCAGGCGTTTGAAGTAAAAGTTTAGTGGAGTTGGTACAGTGGGAGGGAAGGAAAGGGACAGATCAGACAGGAAAGAAGGAACGGCACAAATGAAGGTAATTCAACGAGTTTGAGGATGAAAGAGGGCAAGAGAAAGAGAGAAGGAGAAAATTTTACGAGGTTATTTACAGAATGCAGGAATATCAACTCAACAGAAAGCAGGAACCTACTTACCCTACTCAAAGAAGAAATAGATTAATTATCTTAATTCATCAACTATACCTTTGCAAGGTAACTGTGTCCTTGGGAATTGAAGTACCTACCAATTTTGAACTCCACATCTTCACAGATCTAGGTACTAAGGTAATCAAATGTAACTTGTCTGGTTTAGCACCAAAATGCCCCTTCTCACTCTCCTTTCTCTCAGGTTCTCCCCCAAATCTCCACGTCCCTGCCAATCCTGATCGCTGATCTTATACGGTAGTGCATCAGACCGCTGTTCTTCATCATCTCGTCTCCAAACTTATCCTCAGCATCATCACGTCCTATCCTGTGTCCTTTTCCTTTCTAAAAATCATCAGCTTCAACTTAACTCAATTCAAGCCTCGGCTTTCTTTCCCTTTACCTTCCTCACCTTTTCTTCCCTTGACTCCTGCATTAGCTGTGCTTCCACAAGTGGATTCCGTCTCCGAAATAATTACTAGGGTTGATAGGTGCATCAATTATTGAGGACTCTTTCATTTCTTCTCTCCGTCTTTTCCCCCTAAAATAACGAGCTCGGATCTGTTGAGGGCATGCGGCGGGATAGCTTATATCGGCTTTCTCTGCCCTGTCCTTGCTTTCTTTCTTCTTGGTTGGGATTATCCATATGATCGTCTTCCTATTTCTTCCTTTCATTTTCCACTTTTACTGCTGTGCAACCTTGTTCCCCAGATTCTCGAACATCATATTCCCGTTCGACAAGACCAAGCAACAAACTCATCCCTCGCTTACCTCCCATCGTTGCTTCACCCATTTATACACTCGTTTCAACGTTTGCCTGTTTCCATTCTCTTGTGACAACCAGGCCTCGCACCCAGTCTCGTCGCAGCTGTAACTCAGACCAGTACCGATTTATCCATCGACCGGCGCGACGACAAGGGCAACAAACGGCACCGCTACTGTACATCGCTCACCGAACCTTCCTTCATCCTGTAAACCTGGGCAGGCTCCGGACTTTCTGGGCGTCGACTTACCTTCCATTATCCACATCCGCATCTTATTGTTTCCTACTGAGCATCCCTCGTATCACTCATCCTTGACCTAGTCAGGGTCAACCTGGGTCACCGCATCTCTTGACCCTCGCTACTTTTCTAGACCCTTCACCCCCTCCTCCAGGCTGGTTTAGATGTCCAGCAAAAGCCAACGAACAGCCATGTCGAACACCAATTCTGCATCACCGCCTTCCAACTCCTTCCTCGAGCAGACTGTCTCCGCCTTGAGCTCAGTCGCCAGCTACATGCGTCTGCCTGCGCTGGCTTCAACGGTACGTCGACTCCAATGCAAACGCAAGCCGTCTACCATTCGCCTGAAAGCAGGTCCTAGTCCCGCAAACTGCAAGTCCACGAGCTGACCATAGTATCTGCGAATATAGGGCATCGCGGCCGTCTTAACATCATTGCTCTACTTTAAGCAGAAGTTCGTACACCCTTTCCGACTTCCATTTCCTTGCCTCGGCTCACCGCCAATAACCCCCACCATATAGTACGGTCCGGGTTTTTGCCAATATACTACCACTGTTGCAACCTCCCTCCACCAACACAACGCAACGGATTCAAATCCGCCTTGTCGTATCATGACATGTCCATGCTAACGCAACTTTCCACTATAGGGCATTGATTTATCCCAGCCACATGCCCGCAAACTCTCGCCATGATGTACCTAAACCTTCTGATTTTGGCATCAAGAATTTTGAAGAGTTGATGATACCGACCGACGATGGCGAGAAACTCTCAGCATACTATATTCGGGGCCCCCGCGGCCATAAAAATGCCAACGTCACCATCTTGATGTTCCATGGCAATGCGGGAAATATCGGTCACCGATTACCCATTGCCCGTATGATCATCAACTATATCGGTTGCAACGTTTTCATGCTAGAGTACAGAGGCTATGGTGCCTCGACGGGTGAGCCTGATGAATCGGGGCTCAACATTGACGCCCAGACGGGCCTCAACTATCTTCGCCAGCGAGCTGAGACAAGAGATCACAAGCTCATCATCTATGGCCAGAGTCTTGGCGGAGCTGTCAGCACCAAGCTGGTGTCGAAAAACCAAGATGCTGGCGACATCGTCGGCTTGATCCTTGAGAACACCTTCTTGTCCATACGAAAACTCATCCCCTCTGTCGTACCTCCGGCGAAATACCTCACCCTACTATGCCACCAGGTTTGGCCAACAGAGTCTATCCTGCCAAATATCACAAAAGTACCGACTCTTTTCATCAGTGGCTTGCAGGACGAAATCGTACCGTAAGTACTGCTCCTTCGACACCCATTCTTTACCTGATCTCGTGATGATCAAATTTGCATCACCCACAAAATATGAACCCTAGTGGTTTGGATTAGAAAGCGAATATTCTCTGATGATCAACCATTCACCCACCACCATGTATTCACCTGGAGTATTTGAATCACGACTGATTTTTCCTACAGACCGCAACATATGCGACAACTATATGAAATCTCCGCCGCACCTACTAAACGCTGGAAGCCACTGCCCGGTGGCGACCACAACTCGAGCGTGCTCGAGGAGGGTTACTTTGAGGCCATGGCAGACTTTATTGCAGAGGTGACGGGTGAGACCTCGCAGGAGAAGTCCCGTTCGTAAATGTTGCAATGTTGTCGACTAAGACACTACTGAATCCTTCTTTCCTGAGAAACTGATAGGAGGGCATGAGTAAGGTAAATCCAGCATACACGCCTACGATTTGATGATACCCACCCATTCTTGTATATTGTCCTTTTTGTCCCTTTGAGATACGCTTCATGTACACCTTACTTACTTCACCACAACATTCTTCGGACTACGTATTCGCATCGCATAGCATTATTAGACATAGGCAATAGGACAATGAGTTTTTGTTTGGTTTATCGAGAATTGCAACTCCAAATCGAGCTCACACCTTGGCGGGCGTGTGGTGTAGGGGCGGTGGGGGAGCTGGCTCTCATGTGATGCCTTCAATTTTGCTCCCAGTGTGACATCGTGACGCCTATACTTTTATCAATGTTGCCAACCTGTCTTAGATTTAAATACTTGGGCATGTGGTGAAATACTACCTGGGGCAAGCATAGCGTGTTGTAATGGAGTTTGTTCAACTGCGCTATCAGTCTATCAAGCTGTTGGTATTGGAAGCGAATGTGGTATGAAGCCTCAAGCCTGATAAGGGGCACCACTAATACAAACAGGTAATACAAAACTATGATCTATGGTTGTTCAACAATCACATTCATTGGTTGACTATGCTAGAACTAGAAACTCCCAGACCCTTTCAGCATTCCACGTCTCCATCCAGTGCTGCCCACACCTTGCCCGCCTCGGGCTGTGCAGGCTTCTTCTTCTTGAGACCAAGTAACTTGCGAGCAGGCCTGGCCTCGTCTGGTCCTGGAGATGACGTCGATGAAGGGGGCTTGGAGGCCGCGCGACCGGCTACAGCGCTCCAGCCTCCGACGCCGGGTTTACGGGGTACCTCTCTCCTAGTGACAGCCCCATTTGCGTCGGCATGGCAGAGCAGCACGGTCTCTGCGAGCTTCTCGCGGCGAACGGTCTGTTCGATGCGAGGCTTTAGCTCGGTAAGGGTCTTTTCAATGGGTGCTGGAGTGAGGAAGGCAGAGTATCGCACATTAGCCCTAATGAGAATCTCATCATTGCTGTTGATGTGGGTGAGGAAGTCCGGTTTGAAATCGAATCCGGGAAGAGTGGCAAAATCAGCAGCGAGAGCAGTGTTGAGCTCATCCACAGTGATACCAAAACGAGGAGAAAGGAGAACCATAGCATTGAAGGGCTCCGCCTCGATGGGTGGTGGGCTCGGAGCAACAAGAGCATTAGCTATTGCTGTTGCGCCGGCGATCTCGGCAGCTTCGGATGCCTCTGCAGCGGCCTGAGCAGCGCGAATCTTGACACACTGGGCGAGTGTCTTTGAGGGAGCTGAGGTGAACTTGGCAGACTTCCAGACGACGACAGAGCGATGGCTACCATAGTCTTCGCTTCTGCTCTCGAAACCAAAGTCTTCGGCTAGGAGATGCAGAAACTGGCGGGTCTGGGTGCGCATCGGCTCGTATCGCAGGCGGACCTCCTCAGCATTGGCTGCGAACACACGGAACTGGCTCTCCTGGGCGTCGCACCAAGAGGGCGACTGCTTGTAGTATTTGAGTGTCTCATCCGAATAAGGGACATGGTCGTTAGTATGTGAGGCCGGGTCGATATTGAGAGCGGCGGCAAGACGGCGATTGCGGTCAAGCCGCTCACATTCCTCGTCACACTTGACCTCAGGACGGGAAGGGTCAGGGTTCTTTGAGCTAGCAAGGCATTTGAACTCCTTCTTGCGGGCACCGCATGGGCATGAAATAGACATTTTTACTTGACAAGCTGTCGACTCATTGCAGGCTAAGAACTGTCAATATGCTTGGCTTCTTCCGGAATGCATTGTAACTTACGAGTCTGACCATGACAGATGTTCTGGCAGGGGTGATTACAGAAAAGTTTTGTCTTTCCGCACGTCTGCTGGCACCCACCCTGGGCATCTCCGCATTCGCCAGGTCGATGGCAGAGCTTTCTACAGTCATGGAGTCTGTAAGAGTGTCAGCGTCATGTCTAGCATGTTTTATTTCATACCAAGATAAGTACTCACCCGCACTGGAGTCTCTTTCCACAAATCTCTCCGCAATGTACCTGTTGAAGATGACAAGGCTTGTTGTGGAATGTAGTTTTACCACATGCACACACCTTGACGGATAAGAAGGGGCAAGGCGGACACTCAACATCGTCAGGGTGGCATTGATGATCAACAGCAGGGTGACCACATGCCGGCTGTCGTCGACATTTTGCTGTACATGAAGGTTGCAGAGTGCCACAAGGCTGAGGAGGCTGTAGGACAGTCTCGCCGCAGCTGCAGCTAATCTCAGTCCATATGGCCTCCGGACAGGACTGGCAGGCACCGCGATGGCAGAGTTGTTCACAGAAATGCAATCCGCACTTTAAAGGCCTGCCACAAGTCTGCACACATACGTGTTCAGCTTCAACCGGTAGTGAATCAATGCCCATGCGCAACTTCTTTTGCTGTGCGATCCTCTGTTGAGCCTTCTTCTCACCAGGGCAGCAGTGCTCACCACAGCGGTGCCGCCCACAGTTGCGAGTTGCTTGGCAAATCTTGAAGCACAAAGGATGCTCGATCTCGCCTTGATGACATAGGGTTTCGCCGCTGACCCGGCCACAGCGACAATCAATGTCCATGGTTTGAGAGCATGCACCACATTCGCCAGTGTGGCACAACGACATGCAGAGATGACCGCACTTGAGAGGTTTCTCACACAGTTTCTCGCAGTGAGGTACAGGGTCCTTGCAAGACTGTCGAGGGTGATCAATGAGCTCGGCCAGAGGCGTCTTCCCGCAAGGACATTCGGAAACGACGTCTGGTGAAAGGGGACAATGTGCCGGGGCCTCGTCTTGCGGATGGCAAGGCGTCTCACATTTGTGAGTTCCGCAGTCATATGCTCGGCCACAGGCGTTCCCGCAGGCAAACGAGCCCTGAAACCAGGTTTGGTCGGTGGTGTTGTAGGAATCCTGTACTTCGTCTTGACTAGAGCACTTCATCTCCTTGTCAACTCGGCCACAATAGCATTTAGCGCTGACCGTGACATTACAGTTTGCACACATGCCAGGATGGCATAGGTCAAGACACTCGTGCTCTCCGCACCCGAGCAAGTCACGACAAGGTTCTAGGCAACTCCAGCCATTGTGGTAGTCAGTATCTCTACAGTTCTTTCGAAGCGTGTGTTTACCGCAATAACACGGCTCCGGTGGACTGAGAACAGTACATGGAGGACAAGGTCCAGGATGGCATTGAAGAGTACAAGGATGAGAGCAGGTTGTTCTCCATTTAGAACATGTCTGACCGCAAGAATGGGGTGGGATGATGCTGCTGGCACGGCTCGGGTTTGGTTCTTTGCCACACCAGCACTGGTAATCGCGAGGCTCGTCAGACAAGAATGAGTTGCATCCAGGGCATCGCCACGATTTTTCTCCGGTTTCTTCGTTGACTTTCATGGAGCTGGCCCACCATTGATGAGCACACTCAAGATGAACGACGGTCCAGCAGAGGGTACAGGGCCAGACTTCTGTCGATCGAGTAACTTCCTCGGTACAGACACGACATTCGTAGTTCCAGTTGCTGATGTCTTCTTGAATACGCTGCCATAATTCGGGGGCTGTAGATTTGGGTATCTCAGTCTTGGGTCTCTGTTCCTTCTGCTCCTTCTTAGGTCTTGATCGAGATTTCTTAGGCTTAGACTGAGAAGGAGGTTGCTGTCTCGTGGACGCAGCAGCTTGACCGGGAACAAATTCGGGAGCATCCGCACTCAAAGCTTGAGCATCTGGTGATGCCGTCTGAGAGGCTTCTTGATCTGTGTCAGTGGTGAGACGGCCACCGAACATGCGCTGGGGTCCTAGCCGAAACGTTCCTCGACTCTGGTTCTCAGAGCCACGAGCGCCACCGCGCTGGCCCCGTCGATTTCTTCGACCTCTTGAGGCAGAGGAGTTTTCGGAAACTGGTGCTGTGGTATGAGCAGCAGGTGAGCTGGAGTTGCCATTGGCAGTTGAGCTGGAGGGAGCTGTTGGGGGCGTTGAGATAACAAAGTCATCGTTGTTGTCTCGAGAGGCGGCATTTCTGCGACCTCGGTTTGAGCTCTGGTTACCGTTCCCAGAACCACGAACTCTTCCACCTTGTCCTCTGCGACGCCCACCACGAGATCCCCCACCTCTTGAACCTGATGCTGAAGCTGATTGATCATGAGCCTGAGCTTGGGGTGGAACCTGAGGGTGGCGTCCCTCTTGGTCAGCCATGTCGAGTGATGTTGTAGTTGCACTTGAATTTGTGATTGGAATCGTGCCTAGAGCTGAAGCGAACAATGCCGTAGATGACAGAGTCCGTAGTAATGCGCTATGAAAAATAAAGCGTCTTCAAACGGGGGATAAGGCAATAAGCAACAAGGGAGAAGGGCCTCTTCAAGTTTTTTGAGTACCAGCGAAGTAACACAAACGCAAAACGGTGTCGAGAAGATGAAAAAAGGAAAGACTGTGGTTTTGAGAGGGAGATAGGTCCTGGAGGCGAAAAACAGGAATAGGCCTTGAATATATAGAAGAGAGAGAGTAAGACTTGTATATATGTAGGTAATGGATTAGGTGAGCGGAAAGCCCAGAGTAGGTTTTGGTCGTTGCCTCCCACCTACGCCTAGCCTAAGACGAGGTTGAAGAAAGTGGAGTTTTTCACCTATCACTCACTGCTGTGTGGCGTGGCAAAGACAGGCCCAGCACCTACCTGCTGCTGTAGCTGAATTTTTTTTCTCCTTCTTTTTTCCCCCCCTAGGTGGTTTCTTCCCTGGTAGGTACCACATTATTCGCTGACAAACAGCTCGATCCCCAAACTTGTTGAACAAGAGTGGCTAAATTTCACAGCATCAGAATGACTCATATCTCTCCCCATGTTTGATCCATTCCAAAACCTTCTCCTAGTGGTCAATTCATACACTCGATACCTGTCGATTGCATCGATTTCAGTCGAAAAAGGAGTCATCCTCTTATGATATTGTATCCTTCTGTTCTCCTCATCTCATGCACTTGTCCATTTTCATCCTGGTCAGCAAAACAAAGAAGATGAGATATTAGAATTAATAGTCATAGGCATACAATAAAATCCCATACAGCACTCCAAGTGGCATTATAAGCATCTAATGCCTGTCCATCATCATTATATCCGAGACCACACGTAGGAGGTACATGTAGTCGTCGTATGCCAGAAATTAGGTACCTAAGCTCAACTAACCACAGCTGCACAGAAACATTTCATATCATGATAAAACTTATACGAGATTCTTTTGTATTTATGGTCCTTTCAAAAACATTATCATAGGAGACATCTCCTCGCGCCAGTCCGTTCCCTTGTGCCAGCCAGATTTCCTACATGGCATTCTCATCAATACCTTGGGTAAACAACAACGCAATCCTTGGCATCCTTCCCCTTTCAAAATCATTTTTCCTAACGCAATTCAAAACCGTTCGCTTTGTGACTTCGCCTTCGTCATTATGCCTTCTCAATGCGGCAAACCAGGTCGGATCCATCCACAGAGTCTCCTTCACGAACCTGGAGGCTACCGACCTTACCGCTGTGAGGTGCAGAGATAACCATTTCCTGCACAATTGTTAGCATACAACATCACACCACATGACATAAAAGACGAAACTCACCATCTTCATGGCAGACAGAACAGCAAGGGGATCACCCTTCTTGACCTCAGTGCCCTCATGCACTCGGAGTTCAACCAGAACACCAGACATGGGCGCACCGACCTGGCTAGAGTCGTTGGGGTCTGCCTTAGGTCGGCTAATGTTCTCCACGGCAGCCTTCTTGTCAACAACCGTCACCTGTCTAACCTCGCCATTCATCTCAAAGAACACTTCACGCTGACCAGTGTTTTCAGAGAGAGGACCGACGGCAAGGAGCTTGAGAATGAGGACCTTGCCCTTCTCCAATTCCACATTGAATTCCTCGCCAATCTCAGGACGGGCGAGGAAGTATCGGGTGGGAAGGACCGAAAGATCACCAAACTGCTGGGTAAACTTCTTGTAATCCTCAAATACCTTGGGATACATGACATAAGAGGCGATGTCGCACTCGGTAACAGGCGCACCGTAGGCCTTGCCCAGGTCTCGCTTGACCTTGGCAAAGTCGACGGGGTCCAGGAACAGACCGGGTCGCTTGTCGAGCTTGCGTCGACCTCGGAGGGCATCGCTGCGCAGGGGCTCAGGGAATCCGCCGTAAGGCTGACCCATCAAGCCCTCCAGGAACTCGAGCACAGAGCCGGGGAAGTCTAG
The DNA here is from genome assembly GCA_013623535.1 of Fusarium penzigii. NCBI lineage: Eukaryota > Fungi > Ascomycota > Sordariomycetes > Hypocreales > Nectriaceae > Fusarium > Fusarium penzigii. The sequence goes on from JABFFC010000454.1 coordinate 14,671, forward strand.
CTCAGAGGCACGAGCCTTGACATCCTCAGGAGTAAGCTTGTTCGAGACCATGAACTGGGCAAGATCACCCACGACCTTGGAAGTGGGGGTAACCTTGACAATATCACCCAGAAGGTCGTTGGCCTGCTCGTATGCCTTCTTGGTCTCGAGCCATTGAGAGCCAAGTCCCAGCTGCGACGCCTGGAACATCATGTTGGTGAGCTGACCACCAGGAATCTCGTGCTCGTACACTTCAGGATCGGGGCCGGCAAGATGGGCCTCGAAAGGAGAGTAGAGCAGACGAAGCTGGGACCAGTAAACATCCAGAGCTCGAACCTGCTTGGCATCCAGGCCAGGGTCAAGCTCAGAACCCTCTAGAGACGCAATGATGGCGTTGATGCTGGGTTGTGAGGTCATGCCAGACAAACTGTCAGTGGCCGCATCAACGGCATCAGCACCAGCCTTAGCGCAAGCAACCATAGAGGCCACACCGGTACCAGCAGAGTCGTGAGTGTGGACATGGATAGGCAAATCAGGATACTTCTTGCGGATGGAACCAACGAGAAGGGTGGCAGCGTGTGGCTTGAGGACACCGGCCATATCCTTGATACCGAGGACGTGAATATCAAGGGCGACAAGCTTCTCGACGAGGTCGAGATAGTACTCCAGGTTGTACTTCTTGGCGGGGTTCTAAAAACGATTAGCACAGCGTTCAGCGAGCTTGTGAGGAAGGGTTCGACTGGAACTTGAAAACATGGAATATAAAAACAGGGGATAAAACGTACCAGCATATCTCCGGAAAAGCAGACCGTTCCTTCGACAACACCACCGGCCTTGTGGACGGCCTTGATACCGACCTCGAGCTGGTCAATGTCGTTCAAGGCATCGAAGACACGGAAGATGTCGACGCCGTTCTTCTTGGCTTGGTCGACGAAATGCTCGATAGCGTTGTCGGGCAACGAAGAGTAGGCAACACCGTTGGCGCCACGGAGAAGCATCTGGAAGGGGATGTTAGGAATCAGCTTTCGCATCTTGCGAAGACGGTCCCAAGGATCCTCGTAGAGGAATCGCATGGCGACATCGAAGGTGGCACCACCCCAACATTCCAGAGAGTAGAGGTTGGAAAGGGCATGGCTGGTCTCTTTGGCAATACCAAGAAGGTCAACAGTGCGAACACGAGTAGCCAAGAGAGATTGATGAGCATCACGCCAGGTCGTGTCCATGAGCAAGCAGCCCTTGTATTCGCGGACAGCCTTAGCAAAGGCCTTGGGACCCTGCTCAAGGATGATGTTCCGCCAACCCTGTTTGCAAGGCTGACTAACATCAACCTTCTCACCAGACGAGGTGAAAATCTCGGGGACGTTGATCTCTCCCTTGAACTTGGGCTCGCCGATCTGGCCCTTGATGCTGCTGCCGTTGACGGCAACGTCACCAAGGTAGGCCAAAAGCTTCTGAGCACGGTTCTGGCTGCCAATGAGGTCGAAAAGCTGGGGGGTATCGTCAATGAAGGTCGTCCAGCAGTTGCCTTCGATAAATGTGGGGTGGGTCAGAAGAGATGCCAGGAAGGGGATGTTGGTCTTGACGCCGCGAACTCGAAACTCAATAAGGGCTCGCAGAACCTTTCTTCTTGCGATCTCGTATGTGGAACCATGGCATGTGGCCTTGACCAGCATAGAATCGTAGAAGGCTTTTGAGGGAATCAGCAAGCGCCATAGTACTGTGATTAAGCAAGAACTTACGGGTAATGATAGCACCGGCGAAACCGTTACCACCATCCAGACGAACGCCGTTACCACCCGAAGAGCGGTAGACTTCAATCTTTCCGGTATCGGGCTGGAAGCCCTTGGCGGGATCCTCAGTGGTGATACGGCACTGGATAGCGAAACCTCGAGTAGAGATGCGGTCCTGGGTGAGACCGAGCTGGTTCAGGGTTGCGCCAGCAGCAATCTGAATCTGAGCAGCAACGATATCAATGCCAGTGATCTCCTCGGTGATAGTGTGCTCAACCTGGATACGGGGGTTGATTTCAATAAAGTAGTATCGGTTCTGCTGGTCAACCAGGAACTCAGCAGTACCTGCATTTCGGTAACCAGCTGTCTTGGCCAGTCGGACGGCATCCGCCAAGATGTTATCACGAACATCGGCGGGGAGATCCTTGGCGGGAGCAATCTCAACAACCTTCTGGTGTCGTCGCTGGACGGAGCAATCACGCTCATACAGATGGACAATGTTGCCGTGGTTGTCACCAAGGAGCTGGACCTCAATGTGCTTGGGCTTGTCGAGGAAGCGCTCAACAAAGACTGTACCGTTACCAAAGGCAGTCTTGGCCTCAGAGGTGGCTCGCTCGAAGGACTCCTTCAAGCTCTCCTGCTCGCGAACAACTCGCATACCTCGACCACCACCACCGAAGGCAGCCTTGATGATGATAGGGAAGCCATACTTGTCGGTGAAATCCTTGACCTCTTCATATCTCGCAACAGCACCTGGGGTACCAGGGACGACAGGGACATTGGCCTTGTTGGCAAGGTTTCGGGCAGAGACCTTGTCACCAAGCGAATCAATGACATCGGGGGAGGGACCGACGAACTGGTGCGGTGGGGTTAGTGCACGGACGTCTTGACATTAGAGCTGGACAAAAGACGTACAATGAGGCCGGCCTTTTCAACATTGCGAGCAAACTCGGCATTTTCGGAGAGGAAGCCGTAGCCTAAGATCAGTGTTAGTGAAATGGGAGAAATGCCGGTCCATGAAACATTGACATACCGGGATGAATCATCTGTACACCGTGCTCAACGGCGATTCTGATAATCTCGTCTCCAGCTAGGTACGCGCCGACAGGGGTGTACTGCCCACGCTTTCCAATGACGTATGCCTCATCGGCCTCTGAAAAGTTATCAGCAAAAAGAAAGATCAAGACCAGAAGAAAAAGCAAAAGCAAAGATAAGGGCAAAGACAAAAACAAGTATGAGGGTTATAGCGTACTCTGTCTGTGCATGCTAAGTCGGTCTTCATAACTGAAAACAGCCACGGTGTGCAATGAGAGTTCGTGAGCCTGGAAAAATCGAGGTTAGCTCCTGGGTTCTAGTTCGAGCCTACAAGCAACGTTGGGGTTTAAACTCACAGTTCTGAAGATCTGTTGAGCGATTGTTGCGTTAGTTCAAATGTCTTTTCACTGTTCGGCCGGTCTTAGGGAAATGGATAAGAACTCATACTCGGATGGCTATTCACATGTTAGCTGATTGCGGGTCCGCGTCGGGGATGAATCGGCTATGACTTACGAATTTCACCACGGTTGGCAACTGTAGAGTTGGAATTGGGTCAGCGCGTTGTTCTTGTGGGAAGCTGGCGGGTGGGCAGATTGACAGCTCGCAGGCCATCTATAACCTCGCGCAGCCGCAGGGAAGCGACGGCGACTCACCAAGAATCTTCTTCACATGCATGATGCTCGAGTTAGCACGGATATGGTGGACCGTGTTAGCCTCCTTGGGCTCATCGATATCCTCCTCCTCAAAAACATCATTGAAGGTGAGGGGTTGCTGGGGGATTCCGGCAGCCATCTTGAGTAATTCCTGGTCGGGATTTGTTCAAAGACGGTGTGGTGAGTGAAGGGCGGCAAGCTCTCTGGAAGAGTGGAAGAGGAGAGCTTCACGGGTTTGCGCTCGGGATTGGCGGGGTGTTTGTGGTTGTGGTGGGGTAATGAGCAAGCTCGTCGGTATGAAGATACCACGAAGCTCTTCCAACAAACACAAATGAGTCGAGATAACACCCAGTAGCACAGAAATGAAGCGCAAAGGCTAAGAGATACTGTGTATAGATAATGGGGGGAAAGGTTGAGAGGTTGAGGAGAGAAGAGAGAGGGAGGGAGAGGAAGGGAAAGAATGAGAAACAGATAAGCAACAAGCGGGCATGGGGATTTTGTAGGGATGACCCCCAAGCTTTCCAGTCGGTCATACTGGAGACATTTTTTTTCTGGCTCGGTGACACCAGCCGGTGGCCGGGGGAAGAGCTTCCAAGAGATGTTTCGGTCAATTGTGGAAGGAGGGTGTGTGGGAATGGAAAGAGGAGTGCCATTTGAGATTTGAGAAGGCGTGAAGTATCAAAGGAAGGTGGAAGGCGTAACCTCGTCGCAGCTTAAAACCAGCCTAGAGAAGCCACCCAAACATACCTACCTAGGTTGGTACGGTAGGTTGAGGTGGGCGAGCGGGGGGACGAGAGCGAAGACGAGGACTCACATGGTGTACCTCGATGGAAAAGACAGGACGGGGTAATTATCAGGTACCTTAGTGCTCTTTCAAGGGTTCTATTCAACACTCCCCCTTCGCATTAGTCTGCTTTTTCTTTTTTTTTTTTTTTTCTTCTTTCCTTTGTCTATTTCCTCCTGTACCTCCACGGTTATGGTTTTGGGTTCTTTTACCACCAGTCAAATCCACTAACGGGTGGTTAGACTTATCTCATGAGATGGATCTACATGCACCAAGTCAACGTCGAATTTAGCACCAGGTTACGAGGGGTTATTTTATTTTCTTTCCTTCTGTATTTCTCTCTTCTCCCTCTCTTTATAGGGGTGTGTCACCAGAGAAAACAGCCAGTTTTTTTTTGTCCTTGTTTAGATGTAAATGGAAGTCATGAGAAAACAACAAAAATATTACAAGCCAGCTGATAGATGACCAGGGGTATGTATGATCTTATTTGGCTCGGGCTTTAACCGCCGTAGACACTACAGGTACTGGCTGTGCCTTTTTTTTTTTATAAATAATTTTCTTATACATACTGCCTGTCTACAAACGGCTCATTGTATGCATGGGCTCATTTTTGGTTGACCAAGGTAGGTATCGTCAATATGGGTCAGACATGATGCTCCCCGCCCTCGCTTCACTTCTTGTATATGGAGGGGGGTTTTTTCGTTCTCAAACATTCGTTGCTAGCCGTGAAGAATATCGATTGGGTGCATTATGCGGTGTTCACCATCTCGCATATACAACAGATACGGATCTATGGAATAATCTCATGGGATGTAAGACCGGGCCGGTTGTGCAGCAATGGGGGCTGCGTTGATGTTCTGCAACAAGCAGCAGTAGATGATGCCGAAGTAATAAATCTACAGACATGGCATACATGAGAAGACCACAAGGTGCTGGACCCTGGGATAGACTGGCCAGAAGGAGTGTGGAGGTTGGCGGAGGGTCATAACCGCGATGGCAAAAGGTGGTAGAACCTACCCACCTAAGTAGTAGTTAAGCAATGCTCAAGCTCACACATAGAGTTGTGGGAAATGATGTGCCCATCATGTAAGTGAAGCTATCACTACCCGGTACACCACCGCGCCTCGCCCGGAAATTGGTAAAATACTGTACATCCAAAAGGTGAGATCATTGGGGAAGCCATTGGGGGTGTGTGGGTTGTGTATTGTAAGATGTGGTCGCAGATATCTTACAAGTCCCGACCGGCAGCGGGATGTCAGGGCATAATTTACAGGCGATCATGATGAAATTGAAGCAGGCATGATATGGATGGAAACAGAGAATACTCATTCATTGGGCGGCTTAATAGATCGCGGTGGACCAACCGGCTATTACTACTTGGGATATTGCCAATACGCACCTGCTGGTACCTAAGTATGTACCGTAATGAAGCATTGCGGTATAGGCAGTCGTTGTTCATAGTCATCAGTGCGCGTATTTATTGTATGAGTTTTTCTTGGTCTTGGTTGAGATGTGAGGGGAAGAGGAGAAAAAGGTAAAGTGCAAAGTCGAGTGAGAGTTTTGATTGTTCATCTTTTCATTGACACAACTCATAAATAAGACACATGTATTTTGATCCAAAGGCCATTGGCCTATCAGAGGTCACTGATAGAGCACAAACTCCCACGCTGTGGTTACTACCTGTTATGGTTGGAATCATCTCACCTTGTGCTGTCTCCATATCTTTTATTTGTCGATCATGTCTGTCAAAAAAATAGGTAACTTGACCTCAACATGGGTAGTAAGTAATTCATTCCAGCATTCTGATGGGTTTGAGTCACCATTCTCGTCAGGTCAAAACTTGACCATCTCCGTTTCCCCCATCACCCTTAGAATAAAATAAAAACTATTGACTCATTTCTCTAAACATGACCAAATTCCCTCACCCCTCCTACAGTACTACTACTCCTCCTCCTTCTCCTCCTCCTCTTACTATATAACGCTACCATGCCTTATGCTTTGCTCAGCTGAGCAATCCGGGAAAAGGAAAGAAAGAAGAAAAAAAATTCTGCTTTTCCCCTTGCTCCTCCTTTTTCTCCTCATTACTCCTCAACAACCAGCAATCATCCGGATCAAAGGTACATTTGCTTCTTCGTGTTTCGTCCACGTAGGGCCAACATGAGCGCGCACCTTACCTCTAGAGGCTGCCTGCACCGCAGCTTTACCTCTAGAGGTTATCCGTCCCACCCGCCTTGAAGACCGGCGTGGTTGTTTGATGTGCCATGGCCCCGACCCATGCCCCTTGTACCATCATCTCATCCCCTCCAAGGATGAAGAAAATGGACAAAAGGAAGTCCAGCAAGAGGATCCGCGCTGGTTTCTGAGCACTTTGCTTCATCTTTCCTTCCTTAATGCCGAGGATGTTGGTATCGAGGGACAGGTACACAAATACATGATGATGGCTGTAGCGCCTTTTGCCGGGTTAACCCTGGATCCCCTGATCGGCAGCTCTTACACATGGACAGAGCCGCACCTTGAAGAGCATCAGCAACGTATCAGCAGTCCCCATTGCCATGCTCCGGCTTTGCCTTACATGAAGAAGGCCTGGATATGCAGAGGTATCTCGGGATAGTTGCGCCCATGAGTAGCTTGAGCTTGAGCTTCAGCTTCACAACGCACGTGTTCCTCAAGAACACAAATAAGGATAGATGCCTGAGCGTCGTCGACCGCCAGTCTTGAAAATGCAATCCGCAAGCTCCAAACTGTACTGTACAGTAGGCTTAAAACCGGGCTCTATACTTGACATACTATGTACAGCTAACGTACATGATTGCGGGGTGCATCATCGTCTCAGTGTCCTGACAACAGGTGACCGATCACACGCTGCTCGCCGCTGGCCGTCTGGTCTGCGCTGAGGGTCCATTCGAGTCACCAGAGTTGAGATTGATACCGGTTTTTTGCAGAACGATTTCTTCGACCAGCCACCTAAGCTACTGGGTCGGTTATCGCACGCCCAAAGCTTTGGACAATTGCGACTATTACGCAGCATACGGAGCCTCCACCGCTTCAGACAGCTCCGTCCATACTTGCTTGGTCTGCTATAGCTTGTGATCTTCATCACCTAAAAAAAAATAAAAATAAAAGTGTCCCACCCCCTACATGCTCTACAAATGTTTATTGCCATGACAGTTCCCCACCCCCACGGACATCAAAGACCGGTACCGGTCGGTGGTGTCTGTGTCACAGTCAAGTCACACATGAAGCGTTATCTTTGGCTAATGCTGTCCAGATCCAAGCCATCTCACTCACCTGAAGACTTGACGCAATAATAGTGAACTTGTGTTTATCTTTATGCAGCGTCCGACTGTTGGGGGGGCATAGATCGTCTTCAACACAGTTGTCAAATCGGGCATATTTGATTGGCGCGCATTTTTGCTCTTGTTCGACCAGGCAGGACATTTCTCGCTCTTGTCTTGGGAAGTTTTCCCTCTCTTGCAAGGTTGAATGTTGAGAAAGGCTTCCTATGAGGAAGTTGATGCCGGCCCATCTCCGTAAAGACTGCGAACTAGCTCCGACCTCGGCACTTTTGCTTTCTGCTATGTCCCAGATTGGGAAAATTCTCAGTATCCAAGTTACTATAATTTAAATGAAACTCATTTGAATGCAAGACAAGTTCAATGGTCGTGGCTGATCGAGAGTTACCAGCTCTGGGGAACATGGTCTAATTGAGTGAGAACCGGCCGAAACAAGTGACATTCGATTCACCGCAACTCGACTGCCGCCAGCCGCAACTTCTTTGACAATCTGAAGAACCGAGGCTGTAGGTCCCTGATGGGCCTGTCTATCCCCTCGTCCCCTTATAGCCGTCTTGATCTTCCTTACAGAAGATTTGATCACGGTGGCAAGTCGATGAAGGCTACCTGGCGAGAAAGATCGTATCCTACATCCTGTCTTTTTGTGGGGTCCAGTTACATAATTTGAATCCAATAACCGACAGCGGTTACAATATTTTCTAGTTTGATAGAGTCTTGTGGTCTTTGAGACAATCTACTCGGCAAACTGGCTTACCATAGCCAGAAGACCGGCTAGCGAAGGAAACGAACGGATCCGGTATTAATATGGCAATACCTATTGATGATCCATTCACCGAGTAATAGTTACTCTTTGTAAGACGGGGAAGGGCTTGTTAAGAAGGCGTACGTACTATGTACGCCAATCTCCACGCTGGCGGGCAGAGACGGAGGAACAGATTGCTTGGCCATCGAGTCTGAATATGCTCGTGGATGTGTGCAAAAGATGGGATGCTCTCCCTATTCTGTTGGCCTGTGCCTCATGCTGTTAAGGTTGCTTAGAGAATATGGCAGACCCCTCCCCCATGCTAGATGCTACCCATTCAGCCGCGCGCTCGTGGGGGTATATGAAAGGGGCGTGGTTACAAGGATATATCTACAATACAGATCTGGATCTGATGCTGGGACCGCGTCGACGGGAGGTGTAATAAAAGTGTTGCTGACTGGATTGGCGATTCGGTACTGCATCTTGCCTTAACAATAAACCCCAAGAAGACAAGGGATCGAACCACCTCCTCCTTGAGATCTTTCTTCCGCTATACACCTACGCGAAGACTTGTCATCATCCTGACGTTCACTCACCTTCAAACTCCAGAGTTCGGCACTCTTGCGGTGGTGGTGTGTTGTTTTTCAACCACCTTGACTCCTCTGGCCTATAATTTCTCCCCAGTTTAGAGGAGATCCCCTCTGTTATACCACGAGTTGAGCACCTCGGCACTGTTTATCTACAGTACGTACTCATCATCGTGAAGCGATTCGAGTATTTCACAGATGCATTTGAGATATTGTGCGTGCACACACATTATGTCGATGCACCTTCTCTCAATATTTCGACATTGGTTCTGAAACGCTTCCACATTATCAAGTCTATTTATTTCCTTTACTTTCCTTCCAAGACGAACCAATACCAACGGCTTGTCTGAAGGACACTGTTCACCTTAGATATCCGTTGTTTTCCTTTATTTGCTAACAGCAGCCTCGACCTTCTCACCAGCCTTCTCAGCCTTGGCCTTGGCCGCCTCAGCAGCGGCTGCCAACTTCTCCTTTCCGCCCCAGTTGTGGTAGTTGAGGTATCGGTATCCTTGGACGAGCTGTGCGCTCTCGTTGACAAAGTGGCAGGCAAACAGGAGCCAGTTTCGGGGCTGGACGGCAAGGGAATAACGCATGAAGGTGGCAGAGTAGATAACGAGGGCACCAGTCATCTGTCCGGAGATACTGTTGAAACACGCAGTATGAGTCAGTATTGGAAAAGAGTGGTTTGATTTTACCGCGTCATGGCGGCATGGCCGGAGGAGAAATTCTTACAGATCAGGGCTCTTCTGAGTGTCCATGACAGCAGCAAGGGGAATGCCAAAGTTGGAGACGGGACCCCAAAAGTCTGCAAGAGCCACGAGTTAGTACATTCTTGGTCAAAACATCCAGCTCATATGTCGCGTGATGCTATCGGAAGCCTCTTGATACGAATGCAGAGCTTTGGCACAGCCTTTTGCAACGACCCCCAACCATCATGAACAGTCACAGCACCGGGTTGCTGGGCCTTATGTCAATTTGGTTCAACAATTGTATAAAGCAAGTTTTCGCCAGCGAGCGATTGCATTCGTTGTTCTGAGGGTTGTCGCAACGGCGTAGACAGTTTCGAGGATTCGTCAAGCATCATCGGGGGGACATCGGAGCTCCTGAAAGCTCTGACAGGACAGACAAGAATAAAATAAAAATAAAAATAAAATGCCCTGAGAGAGCGCGCGAGATGGGACACATACGGGTCGAGCAGATATAATCCGTCACCGGGTTCGACCGGATTTTGGCGTTGATTGCCTTGACTACAGCGGCCATTTTGCAGAATTGATCCTTTTGCGAGGTTTGTCGTCGGAGGAGAATATGGTTGAGGCCTGGAAATGTAGTTTTTTCCCTCTTTCTTGCTCTGGTCCCCCCCAAAGCTCAACGTCTACGGCCGAAAATTGGAGGCGGCGGGATGTTGAGAGGTCACGTGGTTAATGCCTATCTGCTTTCCTTCCCTTTCCGAACAGTTTGTTCCAGCTGCAGTGTAGTGCACCGCTTCAACGTTGGCATTGAACTACAGACAATCAATTCTTTGGATTGTGTGACATGCTCTTGATGCAAATCCTCGATTCTTGTTGCTGTATTTTCCAAGGATGACAAGGGGACCTCACACACCTCGATTTCTTTCGTTTCTTTTGTCGTTCCGAAGCATTCACCGTCGGTCTAGAGCATAGCGCATTCATTACTGGAGCTAGAACTGGAGCTGTACTGCAGCCGCAACGGCCAACGCCTACACCTACCTGTACACCTGGGCCAAGGGCTGTAGGGGCTGTTCATGGTGGGCGGGTTGGCTACCTACATTGTTAGCATCATATTTCAAATCCATGGATTGTATTACACTCCCCCTCGGGACTTGTCCGTGACTACAACACAACACGACAACGACAGGCCCTCCATTTTGGAAAAAGCTGCACGATGGAGTTGAAATAATACGCTAACCCCCAATGCGGTTCATTTTTCTTTCTTTTTATCAAACACATCGACTATGGGGGTGCTAATTTGCTAACGACTACCCATAGCCGCCATCTTGAGCGGCTCGTGACGGTTGAAAAGTTGACTTGGGGAGTGATACCATCGGGTGTAGATGGAGTCAACCCCATGTACGGAGGAAGTACTGCACCAGACAAACTTCACCGAGGTGTCGAGCATGCTGGATGAAAGGTGAGGTGCGATGATCTACCGGAAGACACGAAAACTATCAACCGCGGCTGCAGGGTTACTAACATAGGGTTGGTTTATTCTTAGAGCTAGAGCCATCTCTCGTGCTGTTGTGGTTCTCAGTAAGGGTGACAGCTTGATTGCTCTAACTCCATCGTCAACACCATCACCGCAATTCCGATACAACCATTCGCAACGACACTCTAAGCTGGAATGGGAGCTTAACTACCGACACAGCTAATATGAAATCTGGGGAAGAAACTTGGGGGAAACTAGTTTGACGCCCCCCAGTTACCGACGGTCTCACGGAGCCGATAAACAAACCCTCTTGTTCAATTCTCTCCCGACCTTTCCCGACTGCGGCTCCTCCAGGTCGGAGTAGCGTCCGGGTCCCGGTTTTATGTCCGGTTCCTTGTGACCTTTCAGATCCAGCAGCTCATGCCGAGATTCGAGAAGGACTCGAGCGTCTTAGTTCTGCGGATTCTCATTGCCGATTTATTTCCAGAGTTGCTGACCCCCTGCCCAGCCTCGGCCACAGTTTGGGCTTGAGATTTTGGAGGTTGTTTGCGCCTCGGTGGTGGAAATCCCGAGGCTCGTTTGCTGCAGAGGTATATCATTATACCGAAAGCCGAGGCTCTGTATTCGTCTGCTCATCATGACTATGACTTCCGACATGACGGTCCATCTTTGTTCAACCGCTGAGTCAGAAGGCTGAGTCATGTCTGTGTTTTGTCGTCTCATCCATTCCCGTTTGCTCGAGACTCTTGACCCTTTTCAAAGCTGAAGTTCCATGTCGTCTTGAGGTATCCGCCCTTTGCTGACGAACATCGGATGCCTACATGCTGCAACACACTCGGTGTCATTGCCCACTTCTGCAACCCGTGAGTATCGGCAAAGACGTCAATGTGTTGATCACCGGCTAACTCATGGGGCGGTTCTATCAGCGTACCCTCGAGGATTTCGAGATGTCGATGAGGAATAGCTAAGCCTTGGGCGCAGCATCCGTACTGGGACATCTGATGAACACCAGCCTGCACAGGGTTGACAACCAAACGCCCGGCCATGAAGAATAGGCAAATGTAAGCTATAATCCAAAACGTGATTTGCGAGATGGCGGCAATGTTGGCTCTCAGAAGGTCAGATATTCGAGCAGGTTTGTATGGCGCCGACCGCAGACGCACAACCAGCACCAAGCCCACAACGATCAGGTAAACCAGAAGGCTATTCCGTGTATAGAGAGGCCACTCCTCCGAGTTCCAGCCCAGGTAACTCTCCGAGTAGAACAACCGGAGATAGAGCCAGTCCTGCCCAACTACCTGTGATTCAACGCTTCCAAGCGAAATATACAACCTCTGGAACCAGTCCCGGGAAGCGATCACATCGTCCTCGATTAGTACGAAGTAATCTGCGCCACTGGCCCTGCAGGCGCCGATGAGGTTGGCGTAGTCGTATTGGACACGCATGTTCCGGCTGCTCTCTGGAGTCCAGCGTCGAGCGGCCGAGGTGATGTGCGTGTACTTGTCAGTGGATGGGCTTGTGTCCTCTCCGTAGACGAGGACTTCGTCGACGGAGTTGTGAAGCCAGGCTTGGCCGTATGCTGGGTTGTTGTGCGGCACGTCGTCGGCTAGGAGGACTTTGAGGTTGATCATGCGTCTCTCTTCGGGGCTGAGGGTATCGATGAGAGAGGCGACAGTCCTGGCGACAAATTGCTCACGTTCCCTCCTCACGCTGGGAATGCCGATACATATCTGGTGATGGTCAAGCTTTCCAACGGCATCGTGGTCGATGCTTTTGCCATGGTATATCCACGGCTTCTCTTTTGTGGCCGGTGTTGTGGCAACCCTCTCGAGGAATTTATCGGCTTCGGATTCTCTGACGGCGGAGTAGCCCTGGTTGTAGGCCCGGGTCGAGTCGTAGAAAAAGGATGAGGGGTCGTGGTATGAGTTTCGCTGGCAGTATCGGAACAACATGAGCCAAGCCGCGGCGAGGATGAGATGAAGCAGGAGTGGCTTCATGATTTAGGTTGACTGGTAAGCATTCGAGATTGAGTATGGCATGATACTAAACGAAGGAAGATGCGGTCGTGATTGAAGTACTATGATTAAGTGATATCTAAGTGAGGCTATCACGAAGCGCCAAACGACTGAGAGTATTACCGAGGAGGTGGAACAGAATGAACTATCCGACTCCTTGGCGGGTATATAGTCTGTTTATAGGAACCAGAACCGTTCCGAATCCAGCCTACGAGTTCATTATACTTATTTTTAACCATGTCCTCTTATCCAGTTATTCCGGCCAGTATAACGTACCATGTGGAAAAGGATAGGACGGCATGATTGTGGGAACCCAGTGGGTTGGTAGGATTAACAAGTCACTACGAGAGTCGGCCGACCCTTTCAGGTCCATTTTATTTATGATTTTCATCCGGGCTATGTTGCTGAAGCTTGAGGCTAAAGAGAACAGACACTGACGTGCCGGGGCTAACACGTATGTTTTGGCTCGGGGACAATTATAACATGGTTTACTAAGTGATGACAGAATGCACACGGTTTGTTGATAGATGGGAAAGTAGATGGAATCGGGGTTTTTTGAGTTGTTGTTTTTCTTCTATGGGTATGATTGTGTCTCGTATTGATGGACGATGGATTCAGGGGGGCTGGTGGCCTTTTGTCAAGAGGGACTTTTGTATTCTTCCAATCACTCTTGGTTCTCAACTTCTCTGAATTCTCAGTTCATCTCATTGCCCTTTTCATTCAAGTCAACAGCTTCCTCTCATACATTAGCACTGCACCTAAGAGTTACATCGTTGTTTGGTCGTAGCTGAGTCAAAGCCAAACGAAACTAACACTCAGCCTCACTTTTCTGTCCATAGCGATCCAATCATAAAGATAATTTAAAAAAGCAGTTTTAGGCCATAACCTACATACTAGAAACATGAAACAAGTCCCCGTCAAGATAGTGCTTATTCCTCTGGCCTTTTGTTAGTTCCCGGATATCGGCACCTCAACACGAGCACGTCCCACTTGTTGATCGTCAGCTGAAAAAAAAAGTCCGCAGCCCCAGATACGAAGTGCAGTGGAAAGGACGCGTAAACGAAATAAATCATATAAGGAACAAGTTGCAGGGTTCGGCCGTCTCTGGTGACTTGCATGCCTTGACTTCATTTCTTCTATAAATGGTTTCTTGACGGTTCTTTGTGGGAGATCCTGTTTCTGTCATTAGACGGATATGAGCGTTTTGGCGAAGGGGGGCTGTGAAATTAGTTAGACGACACGGTTCCGAGGAATATCCTGGCGTATTGTCAGATGTAGAGTGCATTTGGACCACAGGAGAAAAGTAAGTATGTCATTGAGTATCGTCCCGGTGGGTTTGAAATATCATTCCCCTTTGAATATTTTTCATGGTCTATAGGGTAGGATAGTGAGAGGTCGACTTTCTAAGTTAGGTCGATAAGGCTTGGTAAACACCGGGGGATACAATATTTCCGATACAACTGTCGATCTGTGTTACTGGTACAGAATATGAACTGTATAAATTGAATGGAATTGGAATGCAAGCCATAACATGCAGCGTTGCGAGGGTCGGTGTGGTCTAGGAAGGTATCTTTTCCAGCCCTTTGCACCGTCCGAAAATGAATAGATGATGCTGTCAGACTACAATGCGAAGAATTCGATATACCAGTGATATCAAAATGAATAGACATCCTATAGAAACTGGTACGGATTGACAAAGAACGCAATGTCCTATAAGCCTCCCTCATCCCCATATTTCGGACTAGATACTATACATACACAAGAATTAGAAAAGGAGGGAAGAGTTATTGTAAGATAGTATATCATAGGACCATAGGGCTTGAGTATTTGAGCTCCATACTAAGCACCATATGAGCATTGGTTCCAAAGTGGACGCAATTTATTATTTCACTGCCTGATATGACACGTATAAGAGCTGCTACTCTGGAGAAAATTACATAGATTATCTTGGAAAGAAACAAGCATGCACTGTCAATCTCAAGGAGACAATAAGTTGTAGTTAAACTTAGCCTCTGTCGGTGATCTCATATGTAGTTAGCTGATGGTTGAGCATGAATCTACAAGACCGAGCCCCCGACGACAGGATCCGGTAACGATAAGATAGCGAATTGAACTTTAAGAAGACAGAGACAGTGGGTAGCATTGACAGTCAACTGACGTGTAGCAGATGCTGCTCCATAAATCAGATAAACCTCTTGTATATGTTTTCATGAGCAGTGTCAGCTATTCACGGAAAGTCGTATGTGGGAATATTGAACTGTGTATGAGTACGGAAATGAAAGAAAGCATAGCTTTGCAGGACATGATAGTCCACTTTTAGTAGAAACCCACAAGTTCATTGTGCCGGTATTACCATTGAGTCTATCTACAACATTCAGCCACTAGATAGATATAATCATCACACCCTCCCTCCTCTGTGACCTTTATTGTAGAGCATGATCGAATCTCACGATTCTAGAAAAAAGGGAAGAAATGGAAATTGTAACAATGGAAAACGGAAACCGGACCGGTGTGGATCCGGTGAAGAAGCTTGGACCCGGCTCCACCGAGATCTACGCGGGGGCGGGGCACCAACACAGGGTTGAGCACGTCGCTGACGGCATATCGAAGCTCTAGTTTTTGACCCAAACAAATTTGAATCAATGACTTTAGATGTTGCCAACGGAAGCTATTGAAATAGTATCGAAGGATGAGAGAGAGATATATATATATAGAAGATGGAGTATAATGCATACAGGCCATTATCCAACTTAGCAACTGTTCACCATTGATTGTATATAAAACCCAATTAGTATCCAGGACCAAAGCTCCTCTAATTAGGCTGTTGCCAATTCACGTCCATCTCGCTGCGTCGCAAGGGAGCGTGGTCATGTGTCCCGGCATCCTCGATTGCGGGGAAGTCGAGTGGGGGACTGCATCACTGCACACTCGCCTATCTTGAGTGCTTCCTGAGTTGCACTTTTGTACCAACCCAGGTAAGTTTGTGTTGCAGTCTCGGGGATACTCGGAGTCATGCATTCAGCTCAAGTGTTGCCCAGCAAGAATTGTCAGGAAGAGTTGGTTTTGATGTCTGCGTACTTGGTAAGATTGAGAGTTCATTGCCAAATCATGACTTCTGAGGCGTTATAATCTCAACACTGCGTGCTTGAGGTTTCACTGGTAGTCCACATCATGATGACTGGAAGTAACTGTATGGAAAGAAGCAGTCGCACCGGTGATATGGATCATGGTTCCCTCTGTCCGTTTGTCGTGTCGTTGATAGCTTATGCGAACCACTCGCCAGGCCCAATTCGCATGGTGACGAGCAATCCAAATACTAAGTTTTCCCCCTGTGTCCGGGGCGGAATGTGGGATGGTCAACAAAACAGGCACCGACATTTCGAGCTGCGTGTAAATTGACATATTTTATCCGGTCCTGGCATGAAATTTGGGGATCATTGCCCACCATTACCCTGTTTAATCCAGTGTTGAAGCGGCACGAAGTTAAGGAAGAAGATCCGGTCGATCCGATACTTTGAGGCTTCGGGGTTAACTCGATGTTTACACTGCTTTCTCACTTTCTCTATTCTATTGTTGAGAAAAGCGGTCAAGCTGCAGAATAGGATCTCAGGAAACCATATGAGACATGGCTTTGCTGCTTCTGCCATGGTCGAGATCAATCATCGCCAGCTGCTCAACTGATGATGAGAAGAGAGTAGAAACCGACCCAAAACCTGAAAAATACATAAACAAATAATAATGAGGAAACCCTCCTGCCACAAAATGAAGCTCTTCCCTCTCGAAACCTTCTCCAGGGCCCCCCATCTTTTTCTTTGTGCTACCTTCCAGTTTCCTTTCTTGGATACAGAAGGTTCCAGCCATCCGAAGGAGTCAGGCTCTTCTTCTATGCACAGTTTATGCAAGTCTGCATTGACGCCTGCAGGTTGCATCTGAAATGCATCAGCCCTTCTTTTTTTTTTTTTTTTTTTTCTTTGACGGTTTTTTTTTTTCTTTCTTTTATTGGGGAATAGAGTTAGAGGGAATTTTTTTTTTTTTTTTTTTTTTTTTTTTCTTAGTTGGTGATCGAATCCCATTCCTCCAGTACAGCAGTCCCTTTGAGTAAATACACCGAAACACCTTCCAACCGTTACTATCGCTTGGATCCATCACTCAATCACCTCCCCCTCCTCCACCTCCACCGTCACCGCCTCCACAATCTCCTCCCCCGTCACCTCCACCATCCACAACAATAAAACCAAAAAATACCCTTCGTTCCTTTTCCTGTTCTTTGACTGAAACTGGCTGGCTTCTCTTTCGTCTCTTGAAACTTGACGCGTCATCAAAGACTGGACGCGAGTTGATGTCGTAAATGTTGAATGAGTCTTTCTGTTTCCTTCGTGGAAAACACATGTTTATTGGCTGGTGACTGTAATCTGCAGTGGACAGTAGTTGATTCTCTGTCCACGTAGAATAAATGTTTGGCGATATTTCAGGCAATGTTGGGTGACAAAAGAAGGACTAATTGGATGGCTGGTATCTTCTCCTTTAACCACCAATATGCCAAGCTCCAAAGGCATGTTTATCCTTGCGTAGGCTGACCAGCTGACTGAAAAGGCAGACCAACAGGCGAATCAGGGTAAATTGCCAACGTTGAGCTGAAGAATTGGTCTATTGGTTACCGAAAGCGGTAGCTTAAGACTGATAGACCGTGGACTGATAGACGACAAATGTCATTCTGCTGAGTGATAATGATCACTGCGTTTTGGGATTGGTGATAGATACCCTACACACAGACACGGGCTTACCTAAATAACCATGTAACCAGCAAATTTTCTCATATAAACACATAAATGCCCTAGACAAACATGTTTATTAAAGACTAAGATTACGAGATTTGTAATGTTTTTCTCATTACACTATCGCATAGCAATTACTCGGTGGACAATCAATTGGATGGATATCGTGACCGACCTGGAGATGATGATTTTCATAGTGGCATATCAGGGTGCACACTCAAAACAAGTAACAAGGGTCACAATCACAACGTGACACGCACTGAGGAATCCCGAGATATCGGAACAATACCACCACAGTAAAGATAACAGTCACATGCATATATCATCTATGCGGCATCTTCCGATACGTGAAAAACACACAATGTCACAAGCACACTCACCACAAAATCCCCCCAAATCATCCCACATAATCCAAGTCCCTTCCCATGCCATCCAACCCAACCCGCAAACTTTACAAATCAACCTTCTCCCATCCCCGGATTCTCCGACGGACCCGGCCACCTGGGAAATTCGGGTCCGGAGTTCTTTTGAAGTTTTGCTCCTCTTTAAAATGCGGAAAACTGGGGACTGTAAACGGCCCTTTTCTGAAAGGACGGTTTGGAAGGATGGAGAAATCCCCGTGGGACGTGTCATTCGTATCCGGTTTTTTTTATTTATTTTATTCTATTCATCTCGTTTCTTAACCGAGGTCTTTTTTGGCGCACGAATCATGTTGGTCCATGGATGCTGTGATTCTATGTCTATAGAAGTATCTGTTGTCGTCTTGAAGCTATTTTGACGGTTTTCGATACCAGCCTTTGATACAGTGTCAGAGTGTAGTGTTATAGTGCTATATCAAACCCGCTAAGAAGAAAACGGTCTTGAGAAAGTCCGGGAATAAAAGGGAAGAACAGACATAAAATCCTGGTCTTGCTTTGGCTGCATCAAGGGGGGGGGGTTGGCGTCATAACCATGCTACTGGTCTCCCGTGCCAAGGTCATTGGCCAAGTTTCCACACAAGTACTCTTTTGGCTCAGGTTACATACAGAATGTACATGTCAGAATGTTCCATTGATCGGGATGAGTCTTGGGCTTTTTTTTTTTTTTTTTTGTAGGTCAGGTAAGGATGGTACCTGATTGCTTTGAACATGCATCAGCAAAACCTCAACATCAAACAATACAACCCAGCATCCTCAAGATAATTCAATAAGAAAAAAAAAATCAGTTTAACCACAAGAAGCAATCTCTGCTTACGTTTGAGTTCTCGATCATCTTGATACTCTTGCAATCAAGTCAATAAAAACAGACCTCAGACATTCACACTCTCTGTGTATTCAACCCTCCCCCGGATCTATCGGAACCACTTATGACGGAATCTTTGAGAATGATCGTCATCCAAAAAAGACCAACAACGAATTGAAAGAAAAAATTCAGAAAGGAAGAAAGGAAAAGTCTCCACGAACATCCCTGCTCACAACCTACGTCAGCGTCATCAAACATTTTCACCCCATTAAGCATCTTTCCCCAGTCCCCGTTGGCCTTCTCTACATGTCTCTCTCTTCCCCCCAATTGGAGAAGAAGACTCCATAGAATAGTTCCATGTTTTTTTTTTCCTTTTTTTCTTTTTTGCTCTGCACATGATTCATGGGGAACGGACCGAATTCAATGGTCTCGAGACCCAGATTCCCCATGGGCTAACGACCACAGTGTGTTTTCTCCCCTTTCTAGTCTATCTCTCCCCCCGGTTGTGCCGTTAAACTTGGATTCCTGTGTGAGGCCCATCAACAGGATGATATCATGAGCTGAGCTGAGATGCATGCAATACTTAAACCACACGACCTGCCCCCAAGTAGTTTATTCTGATCTGTCTGTAACCCTCCTCTACAGTTTCAATCATCCATTACAAACAATATTGATCAAACACCTTAGCAATCTAAGCTGGGTTAACCAACTCTGCCCATCATGGCTCCCTCATATTTGACAGTTCATTTCGATGAACAGAATCCCAATTCCGAAAAGGGCACACATGCTCGTCGGTCCTTGGCTGGACTCGACTTCTCGCCCTTACCACGCATCACGGGTCGATCATTCGTCCTGGCCATGTTTGTCTCCTTGGGAGGTATTCTGTAAGCACTCCCTCCAACCACCCACCCACACAACCCACCATGCCTTTCCACCACTAACACTGCAAAGCTTTGGTTACGACACTGGCCAGATCTCAGGCTTCCTGGAGATGCCCGACTTTCTGGAACGTTTCGCCCAGACAAACAGCAATGGAGAGCATGAGTTCAGCACTGTCCGCTCCGGTCTCATTGTTGGTCTTCTCTCCATCGGTACTCTAATCGGTGCACTCATTGCTGCCCCTCTCGCCGATCGCTTCGGTCGAAAGTACACCATCTCCTTCTGGAACCTCGTCATCGCTGTTGGTTTTGTCATCCAGGTCGCCGCCGAGCGTGACTGGGTTCAGATCATGATGGGCCGATGGGTAGCTGGTCTAGGTGTCGGTGCTCTATCTTTGCTTGTGCCCATGTACCAGGCCGAGAGCAGTCCCCCCTGGATCCGAGGTGCTATGGTCTGTACATACCAGCTATTCATCACTCTGGGTATTTTCCTGGCTGCTTGCTTCAACTACGGTACTGTCACGCACCAGACCAACAGCTCTGCTTCATGGCGTATCGTGATCGGTATCGGATGGGTCTTCACTCTTGCTCTTGGCCTGGGTATTCTCCTGTTCCCCGAGACACCTCGATATGATTATCGCAAGGGTAACATTGAGCGTGCCCGCCAAACCCTCTGCAAGACTTATGGTGCTCCCCCCAACCACTGGGCCATCCACACGCAGATGGAGGAGATCGAGATCAAGCTGCGTGCTGAAAAGGCCGTCAAGTCTAACCCCGTCAAGGAGTTCATTGCGATGTTCCAGGCTCCCCGCATGGCCTACCGCATCTTTCTCGGTGTCTGTCTCCAGATGTTCCAACAGCTCAGTAAGTCACGCTATTCTTGGCGGAAAGAAACGATCGCGATTGCTAACCTCGCTCAGCCGGTGCCAACTACTTCTTCTACTACGGAACAACCATTTTCAGATCTGTCAGCATCGACAGCTACATCACCCAGATCATTCTCAACACCATCAACTTCCTCGTCACTTTCATCGGTCTCTACATTGTCGAGCACTTTGGTCGTCGCAAGTCTCTCATCGCTGGAAGCTGCTGGATGTTTATCTGCTTCATTATCTTTGCCTCCGTTGGCCACTTCTCACTTGATCGCGAGACCCCCGAAAACACTAAGGATGCCGGTATTGCCATGATTGTCATGGCCTGTCTCTTCATTCTCGGCTTTGCTACTACATGGGGACCTATGATCTGGACCATCATGGCCGAAATCTTCCCCTCTCGTTACCGTGCCAAGGGTATGGCTCTTGCAACCGCTAGCAACTGGCTTTGGAACTTCCTGCTTGCCTTTTTCACTCCCTTCATCACCAAAGACATCGATTTCCTCTACGGATACGTCTTTGCCGGCTGCAACTTGCTCGGCGGTCTTCTTGTCTACTTCTTTGTCATTGAAGGTCAGGGCCGAACTCTCGAAGAGATTGATACCATGTATCTCGACCATGTCAACCCCATCACCAGTGCCAAGTGGGTTCCTCCACCTCCCGATGAGATGGCCAGAATCCGAAAGCAGGCTGGCACTGATCTCGAGACGGCTGTCCACGGCTCCAGTGATGAGGAGCCCTTCAACAATGCTGCCAACTCGCAAGCATCCGCGACTCCTGCTAGAAAGGATGAGAACTCGGGAACTACGCATAGAGAGCAAGCTTAAGGGGGCGAATATGAGGAGGCTGACATGTTTTTATGATGCTTTTCTTTGTATATACCAAAATTGACTCATGAAAGGGAGTTATGGCATGGATGGCTGTTCAGGAGTAGGAATTTACTTTTTGTACTATATTCACCTTCCTAGTTTGTCTATTGATTTCAAATCATTAATCGAATGTCCACGCCGTTCCAGACGATGGAACTTGTGTATCGTGTAAGAAGACCAACTTACATACGACCTCAGCCCATTCCACGTCATGGAATCTCGGCAGTTCATGCTGTAGGACGTAGTTAATCTTGGCGAGGGCTACCGTAACACAAGATCCTGTACTAGCACGCCTCGTATAATCCCAGGTCTCTGGAACATGTAATCTCGCGATGCAGTCGAATTCAGGAACCCCTTACTTATTTCTTGAGATAAGGTTCCAAGGACTTTTTGAGAGTTCCCTGCATAGCCTCGTACAGCTTCCCTCTTTGGGATTCCCAGCCGCCCTCCTTGAGTAGGTCCTCTGGCGGGCCGATAGCAAACTGATCCTGTCCATGTACGAGTCCGGCATACATTCTGTCGATGAACTGTCCTAGCGGCATGCCGATCTGTCCACCGTTGACCAGGTCCGGCTGATGTTTCTCATCGTGGAGCTCTGTCTGAACTGCCGGGGGGAAGACCTCGACTAGGCGAACGTTGGATATCCCTGCCTCACGGAGCTGCGAGCGAACGTTCAGGATGAAGGAGTGCAAGGCAGCCTTGGAGGCATTGTAGTTGGGGGTACGAATCATGAATGGGATGAGGCCAAGAGCGGCACTAACGTACACAATGTGACCTTGAGACAGGGACTTGAGGTGTGGGAGAAATGCAGCAGTTAGATGAACAGGAGCTGTGTAGTTTGTGGTGAGCTCGTTGCCAAGAACTGATAGATCTAGTGTCTGAGGCTGTGCGAAGTCAAAAGCGCGCTGAATGCCACTATTCACAACAACGCAGTCAAGGTCGGGATGTGCCTGGATGACGGATTGGGCAAAGTCATTGACACGATCAAGATTGGTCACGTCGAAAACGATGGGGGTTGCATTTTCGGAGCCATGTGTCTTGACAAATGCGTCGAGACGTTCCTTTCGACGACCAACGACGATGACCTTGGAACCCTCTTTAACCAGTCTAGCAGCAAGAGCCTCCCCAATACCCGAGGTCGCGCCAAGTACGAGAACCTTGTTGTAGAGCGGGGACATTTGGACGCGAAGTAAAGAGATGAAGAAAATGGGTTGTTTGAGATTAGACTGAAAAAGACGCCCTAGGAAGTCTGGGGGATTGGTCTAGATTGGTGGTGGTCTGTTGACGATGGTCTGTGAGACGGACGGACAGACAGATAGAAAGAGAGACGGGGGCAAGAAAAAGAGGATAATTTGTCTGTGTGACGTTGTTTATCCTCGTTGACGATATGGAATTAAAGTCGGGGATTATCTTGACGGAACGATGAGTAGGTGATACGGGTCAGCCGAAGCCGTGGCTGGTTGCTCAGCTCGTGTTGTTTTGGTGAGATGGGATGGGATAGAAGGGGATATGTCAAAGTGATGAAATGAGGCTGAGAGAATGAGACATGCTGGCGTGAAGAGGGGTCGCACATGGACATAGAAAGCGATGGATGAATCGAGTGGGGGTAGGAAGCAGAAGAAGAAGACATCAGCTGACCAGGGCGGTGCAGATACAACACGACACTGACACAGACACCAATGACCTCCGCAGTGTAGTCATTAGCGCTGTAACTCTCTCATTGTCCTTTATTGTATAGGCGGCTAGGTGCATTGTTTAGCGGGAAGTGGGAGAAGGGCAAGGGTGTTTCACAGCATTTGACAAGGGGGTGCTTATTTGCCGGGTACACAAAGGCAGAAGACAGTGTATTGAGCAAGGCACAGGGGGGCTCAGTCGAAGAAAGAATAAAGCCCTGAAATGACTAGTTTAGTGAAAGACTAAAAGCAATGGAGGAAGGATTTTTAAACTTTGCAGCAAGATGAGGTCAAAGCAGATGTGGGAAATTGAAGTGTCTGGGATAGATTTAAGCATACAAAGAGGGGACACTGATTAAGTAACAATAACAGGAAGAGGAGAGAAGAGAAAAAAAGGGGGAATATATCATAGACAAGTAGAAATAAAGATAAAGATAACAAGCATAATACTAAAGATAGAATAACAGGTTAACAAACACTTCCCGAGTTTGACATGCATGTTACATATAACGTTCCATGTGTTTCAATATCTTCTTGGGGGGGATCTCGTCGGAAAAGCAGAGCAAACCAAAGCAAACCCCCGTTGCAACACCCCCTGGAAGAAGAAAAGCCCCGGGACTGACACACTCTTGCTACATTATCGCTTGCGAGAATAGGTGACATTGGACAGCCTGTAGCCGGTTACAGGTTATTTACAGTACATGTATTATATTTACAGGGCTAAACGCTAAATCAAACATTAATTCTGTCTTTAATTCCTCCTCCACTCTCGAGTACGTGAATTCTTACACATAAACGCCGAACTGAGGCTGAATCAACATCATCACCGCAGCTTTCCTCTTATTGCTTTTTTATTATTTTTGTTATTCTATTTTAAAATAATTGCTTTTTTCCTTCTCGTCTCAACGGTCGTTGTATCCGCTTCCGGCCCGAGAAGTGCATGTAAATTTTGCTGGAATACATGCAGGACAACGACGTGTTATGCATGTAATCCTTTCCCACCCGGCAGGACGAGTTATTTTATTCCAAAACGTCTCATGTTCATGTGTTCGATAAAAAAGAGAGGGCATACGTATGCAAAGTAACCAGAAATGCTATGGTTCAGGTAGACAGATTTCATCGGAGCCGCAGAACTACAGTAATTGAACCTCGATCTGCTTGGCTTGGCTTGCATCCTTCGCCCAGAGATTCATATGGGGAATCGAGCCATGTTCAAGGCTTGGGGGTTTCGTCTACCTTAGCTTTTCACGAATAAAGCAGAATACACCCAACAAGCATAAACATATCATCTTGTTTCGACTTGGCGTCAATGTCTAGTCAATTGACTCTCACTTGGCATCTTCTTGTAAATACATCAACCTGTCAATTCTCTCGTCTGACTCCAGTCAAGCCTCTTTCACGGGACTTGACCGACTAGATTGAGCTGTCTCCCCCTTCTCTCTTTGGTTCTTCCCGCTCATTATAGTCCATTAGCCTCTTACGCGAAAACTGTTGCAAATAACCTTCCATCAGACACAACAATGACACACTCTATTCCCCCCCTCTTCCCATCCAATACCACTACAATAAACCTGACATGTCCTTTCTGCGTCTGTGTGTGGGTGCAGGTGTGAGTGTGAAGGATATACCCCTGCCCATTACTTTTGTCTTAGTTCTGCGCCTCCCCGCCATGGCCTAGGACCCTTGAATAAAACGAGACGAATAGCAAAACCACTCGAAACATATGTCGACATTCTAGACCAGCCCCAAGTTGACACTACCCTCGGGATCACATCTCCGCCACAGAGTTGTAGAGCGTGCGCCCCCCCAGGCTGGATTGCATGCTTATCCTTGCCTTTGACAATACCCCTGGTATTCCGATGCGTTGTTTTTCGCAGTCCTCTTTTTTTCCCTTTTACCTTTTTTTTGGCTTTCCCACTTGCACAGAATGCGGAATGTTACATTGAGACTGGGGGGGCGGTTACGTGGGATATCTCGAACATTGACGGGTTTTATCATCCAACTACCGAAGGGGGTATGCTCAGGGGTGTCGATGAGAACATCTCAAAACTATTTAAGTAAACACGGATCCTCTCTCCATATGACCATGATCTCACTATCGACTCACTTTCTTCACTACAGTTACATCTACTCCTCTCTGCACTCTACTTTATCTTTATTCTTATCTTGATCTCATCGTTTCATCTTTCATCTTTCACCTCTCTCTCTACAATGTCTTGGATATCTGCTGCTATCGCCCTGGCTGCTCTGCCTCAAGCTCTGGCATCGTGCGCTTATGGAACTCACCTTCATCGTCGTGCCGAGCCTGGTACTTTCGAGGAGCCCGCTTTTGGATATTCTGGTGCCAAGGTATGTCGAACTCTGGGCAACTTACCACTTTCAAACGAACTGGACTAACATGGACACACACACAGGGTCCCGCAAACTGGTTTGCTCTTGACCCCGAGGCCAACATCGCCTGTGCCACTGGCCAGCGTCAATCTCCCATTGACATGACCACGGGCTCATTCAATGTCATGGCCGCTTCTGATATTGAGCTGGACATTCCTGATTTCACCGACGGTGCCGAGTTTGAGAACCTGGGCACTACTATCGAAGTTATCGCTGAAGAGCTTGGCGCCTCTATGAAGGTAGCCGGTACTTCCTACACGCTCAAGCAGTTCCACTTCCACCTCCCCAGTGAGCATCTCGACAATGGAACCAGCATGGCTATGGAGATGCACATGGTCTGGTCTAGCGAGGCTTCTGAGCTTGCTGTTATTGGTGTCTACATCGACATCGACGATGATGCTGCCTCGTGCTCTGGCAACGACACCGTTCTCACCAAGGGAAAGCATCTTAATCGTCGCGCCGGCACCACCACCCACTCCACTGTTCTCGAGACCGTTCTTGGCTCCTCCAAGGATATTGCCACTCCCGGATCTACCACCCACACTGCACCCCTCGCCATGTCTGAGATTCTCGATGTGGTCAAGTCTGGATCATTCCAATCGTAAGTCCCACATGGTAACTCACCATCAACGAAAACGGACACTAATAATTCCACAGATACAGCGGCTCCCTGACTACTCCCCCCTGCAGCGAGAGTGTTAGATGGCTCGTCTCTACCCAGAAGCTCTCCATCAGCACCAGCGCCTACCTCAGTGCCCGTTCCGTCATCGGCTACAATGCCCGCTTCCCCCAGAATGCCCCTGGTCAGGAGAACGTTCTCAGCATTGCTGTTGACACGATGGAGGCTCACGACGATGCTCACGACGATGACAACTAGAGGCAAATCGATCGTCTGTATTTCTTAGTGTCTTTTTTTCCTTCTTTCTTTCTTTTCTAGATGCATGCAGGCGGCGTTGGGGAGTGGATCAATATGAAGGGGATCGATATTGAAATTAAAAATCCGTTCGGCTATACTGTAACGTCTCCGTTGGCTCCTTTGACCGACGTTGCAACTTAACAATACTACAATAGACAATGATAGACCTTGACTCTTACTGCATTCTGTGCCACCTCGACTGAAGTCTGCTGGGGCCCCCTGAAATTATGTATCCACATGCACTAGGACAACGGCCATGCATCTTGTTCCCCAGCATGTGGTCACATCGTGTCCCCTTCCCCGACTCGTAATCAGGCGACATGACGCATGCTAATAACCAGGGTAGGGGGTTTGCTCGGAGTTTATAGGAGTTATTTCAACGGTCGCACAATGATTCGTGAGTTGGGAGGGACATAAATTACAGCACTCTTTCTTATCGTGGAGTAGCCTACATGGGCAATCTTCCCTTGGCGGTGCAGACCGTTGGACGTGGAGAGCCTCAACGGTCTTGGTTAAACTCCTTGAGGCAATCTTGGCGACGATCACTTCGCTTGCTCTACCCGAGACCGTTTTACTCCAAAATTCTAGCCTACATTTCCCCGCGCGTTCTCTTCACTGCTGCCTTGGTTATCCACAACAACTGCAGGAGGTTGAAATGATCATTACTCGATTGGAGAGGTGGTATTTGTTGTGTTGTTGTCTACCCGCATTTGCGGCCTTGACAAAATCCGACTCTCGCCGAGCTGCAGAAATTGAAATCCGAGGCAGAAAGGATAATTGTCCTCTCCACATGTCATTCATTACTGGGATGCATGTCCGGCATAAATTTGTCTTCACTTAAATTAATGAATGCTCCGCATGAATCGTTATTGGAGGAGCTCGTGCCACTGCATTCTGGCACTGCCCGGCTCCAAGACTGGGGGGTTTTTCGTGTCCGGTTAAGGTTTGTCCCCATGTAACGATTAGATGTGAGGCAGATTTATTTGACTTTTCCGATCGAGACTAGAGTATCACGTTGACAGGAATCTGGTGTATTATTCGGTCTTGGCCTTATGAGGATAGGTTGGGATGTTGACAAATACTCAATAGAGGAGGGGGGTCGACGTGGACTTTTTTGATCACGATAGTCCTTGTCAACTAATCTCTAACAAGCATAATAAAATACTAGGGGTTCATGCCAAGAATTTATCTGCCTCGTTAATCATAGTCGTAGTCTGAACTTAATAAACTTGCTCTTTTTCTACTTTCCAGCGATAGGACAGGATGGCTGTTCGGACATCACCAACTGCCGAACCCGTAGCATCGCACCTCACAACAGCATAGCCCCTCGAAAAGCTATCGTTCATTCCAGGTTTCTAATATTTTTTCGAGGAGATAGTATCGCGCCAAGTCGCCGTTCACCGTTCGTATCATAGCCACACTCCTCGCCATACTCATATTGGAAAGTCAAAACAGACAGACCTCGTAACAAAAGTCCCATGTGCGTGCTGACGGGCACGATGATGATTCAGTTTGCTTCCAAGTAATTCTTACTCCAACCCCTAATATGGAGGGTTTATCCATCGAGACGGCGACGTCGGGTAGTCGGGCGTCAGATGTACCTCATGAAGATAGTAATTCTACAGAATCAAGAACGTAGCATCCAGCGGAATGACCGGACTCTGTTAAAGGAAGGTTACTAGCAAAGTTTGATGAAGATAGTTGACATCACACCTCATCTCTTTAGAGGGCATCCAGTGGTATGGTTGCGGTCGGATATACGGCAAAGCAAAGGAAAAGTATATAGTTCATCAGTAATCATTAATGTGATTAGCTGTCTTGTCAAACTTATTCGTCGGCATCAATGAATAGAGGCATCTATGGGGGATATCTCACTTCTAAACCGTGTTAAATGGCTCCATCATGTCTGTATGATTGCTGGTCCCAGAAGAGGGAGCTCGATGTTGGTGATAGGTGAGCTTTGGCATCAGCAAGACCAGACAAACTTTGGTACTAGAAATTCGCAAAGCTTGGAAATTGGACGGTACTTTTGACAGCTAAAAACACCATGAACCTTGCGATTTGCCCTTTCGTAAAATTAGATGTCTGAGGACTGGCTGTGCAACCTAAACCTAGCCATAGACGATGGTGACGCATGTGTTGTTGCAACGTCTTCACCCGTTCTCGCACGACTGCCACAACTATCCCTGTCTGCCTCTATGGTACATTTTGGGGAGAGAAATTCGAATTATCCACTCTTTTAATGAGAAAGCCATTGTAGGCCCGAGAGACAGGGTTGCATATCGAGCTTCATCAGGGCTTGTGGATTATCCACTTGAAAATTGCAAGTTTTAGCCACGTGTTTAGCACTTAATTTTCTTCTCATAATAGGACCGACTTACAGTATGATCACTTCATACTATTGTGCAGGTATAATCACGAAGATTGGGCTGCGTTGTTGGCGCATGAAGAATGTCCACACAAGTGACAGCAATTCCAACAGTCTTTGTTGATATTTTCTTGATAATTCCATCCATTTTCTTACCAAAGCATTCCATCTGAATAGTATTCAACTACTCTGACCAGTTGCCGGTTTGTGTACAGCTGCCTTCCATTTTAATCCAACCTGAGATTTGCATAATGGGACATTATGCTTTCACGATTCAGTACCGTCTTATCGTTCATGTTCAGGGGTTAGAGATACTGGTACGGTGGATTCTGTTATCGAAAAACTACTCAGCACTGTATTACTCTAGTTTGAGATCCTTCGAGAGTCAACCAAAGTCGTATTAAAACGGGCGTATACTGAACTGGAGAGAATCACTGCATGCTCTGATTGAAAGACAAATAAATTGATCGCGACCTATTCCATTCGTAGCTTTAAGCTGTGTCTGTCCCCTCACCTGGAGCAAATCAAGCCAGTGTTGTGACAGTAGAGGTCTCTGAATATTCGGGCAAAATGACAAAACAGTTTAGATCAGCAACTAAAAGGGAAATTCAAATAAGCTTAAACCTGGAGTGGAGGTCGTTGTCCAAGGAAAGTGAACGTTTTCATGAATCATGGCGCTCTGACAGTGACCAGGTAGGACTTTTGCCTTGCGCCATACGTTCTGATTCTCACGTCTACCATAGACATTGACTGAGATTTTTAACGAAAGCGACCAATTGGAAGTAATGTCGTTGTTAGCTACTCAAACAAATATGCAAAATGAGCCTTGGCTACTCAACGCCGAGCTGACCAGCTTCCAGTCTAGGCCCAGCCTCTCGCCTGACAGCTGAGAGAATTCTCAGCCATGGCTTTGAACAATCTCAATAAAGCCAAGATTCACATCTGAATCTGTCAGATATGAACTGTGGCTTCAGCTTGAAAATTTGTCCTACTTCAGCTGTATAGTTAATTAGCACTGTCCCCCTATCTTTTTGCACTTTCAGATGAAGCAGAATGTCGTTCAAATCGCCTTTCATTTGCTGAGGCTTTGAATCTGGCTTTCGTTGCCATGATGTGTCAAAAGCAAAGTCAATGTTGTATGTGTTGAGAAGCGTGAGAGAAAAATGGTGTTAATAGAGCAGTCTCCCTCGATAATATCTGCCTTGGGTCCCTGGTCTCTGGACTCTCTTGATGATCTTCCCCCGCACTGCATTACTCCAGCAGATAAATTGTTATCATCATACGAGAAATTACGAAAATTGTTGACTTGATATCCAACCTAGACAGGGGAGATAGCAACAAGAACGATGCATCTCTTCATCGTCATCTTCGCTCCCTTGGCGTTCAGCTCCCTCACAACTGCTGCCTTGCTCAGATCCAACCGTGAACCGTCTTGGTCACCCCCAAGACAGACAACGCAAGTCGAAGACCGAGAGAACGCTGCCCAAGGATGGACTCCGAAACCTACAGAAGCTCCTGAGAACTTCGACCTTTTCGTCCGTGATGACCCCGCGAGTGTCTGCGGAACATATGGAGACGATGCACGTAAGTCAACTGCCTTGAGCGTTCCAACCCCATCATGTTCTACAAAAAATAGAATTCCATAGTTCCAGCGAAGCAATACTTCGGGTCTAACACGCGGGCTTTTTGTGTTTTAGTCAAACGAAGTTGCGTATACGGCGAAACTTGTACTGTTTCCAACGACTTACTCGGATGCCTCAACAACAACTACGGCATGTTCTACTTCCCAACTGCCTGTATGGATTATGTCGCATCACGAAGCTCTTGTGACCCATTTACCGTGTGCTGGTGAGTGTGTCTCCCTTCTTCAACATAGCATGGATCTTTGTACTAACGCCCCATCCAAAGCTCTGAATCAAAATATGCCTACTGCAACAACTACGTCGGTAGCGTGGGAAATACTGATTACACCATGTTCTTTTGCAGTACTACCCCGGGTACATATGCTTTCTTCTTTGCGGACCATGTCACCCCTGGCAACTCTATCGGATCTAGCGAGAGCGAAACCGAGATCTCGTCAACGACTGAGGACCCACTTACTATCACCGTGACTGATTGGAACACTGCAACCGGCGACAGCGACAGCGACAGCGACAGCGGCGATGGTGGTGATGGTAGCAACGTCGGTGCCATTGTAGGAGGTACAGTGGGCGGCGTCGCCGTCATAGCTCTCGTCGTTTTTGCTGTATTCTTCTTACACCGTCGCCGTAAGGGGGAGTCCCCTGGTGGTCCGGCTACTACTCTCACTATCGACCAAATGTCCCAGAACCCGGGCGGCTTCAAATCCCCAACACCCAAAAATGGCGCCTATGTTGCAGAGATGGCTCCTGACGGGCGACAAAGCCTCCCTCCCGGGTATAGCCACCAGGGCGGATACAATCATCAGGGTTTCGTCCAACAGAATGAGTTGCGTGCTGAGACTGTTAGTCCTGTATACGTAACCCCAACTCCGCCAGGTTTGGATGTTAAACCTGGCTCTGGGAATGGTGAGGCACAAGGTAGTGTTGGGCAATATCATCGTTCTTCAACTGTGCAGACTCATACCCAGGAGCTACCTACAACCGAATGGCTTGGAAGTGAAGGAAATCGTACGGAACTTGGTTGAGCACAGTCATCTTCGGCTATGGCATAGACTGAGGTTCAATGGTAGATGCTTGGGATATTACATTCATTTGACGGACTGTTTGTATGCAACGTGTATTCTATTGGCTTTAGTATGAACTTGATCTTTTGTGTAAACTTTTGCATGTCTTGATGTTCATGAACTTGACGTCTTGCGGGCAAGTAATTCGGGAATCACAACGCACCTGCTCTGAGGCTTGCTGGATAGTACAGTGAGAGAAAAAGATGCTTCGTGGGGTTGTTCGGTGTGTATTTGGATGAAACAATGACTGCAACTGCACCAGTTAGTTGAAAGAGATGGTCACGTATAGTGTTGAATTACTTATGGATTAACGGGGACCGTGGATCACACAAGTTGAAGGGTTTGATCATACCTTCTCTGACCGTTTACTGGTGTCCAGTTGGAATACTGTGGCTTCTGTTAGGTTGTGTACAGTTCCCGTGTATGGAACATAAGTTTGCAATGTGCGATAAAAGGACTGGCCAGGTTTTAACTCGTCCACTGTAGAGAAGGTATGCTGCTACACAGAGGAAATTTGGGACGAAGGCAGAAGAGTCAAAGGAAGCATTGAGTGACTGCACATTGTTAGATAAGGGCGTTCAGTGCTGATACTTGATCAACGGATGATCCAATGAATGTCAAGTGATATTAGAACACTCTTGGCTTCAAGAAGTGGCCGTCCATACACTTCAGATGCAGGTACTTGCCAGAGAGAGGAATGTTCTTCAGGGTTCGCATCTTCCTTGAAAGGCATGTCGACAGGAAGTCTAGATGAAGGAACGAGAGACGAGGGACAAGAACCGGTGAGGGAATGTGGTATTGGGTGCTGAATTATCTATCGGGTATATGGTCCCAAATTATCCTATAATGTTACATGGTTCAAAGCCTTTATATATATCATATTATTCACTCTCATCGTAGTAATCACCCTCACCCTCTCCCTCAGATTCATCTGCCATGTTCATCAGGAACGGGTTCCGCCTTCTCCCACCATCACTCTCTTCTTCTTCGTCGCCATCCGAGCCAACAGTCCGGCTGCTCGCGTCGTTTGGGTCGTCAGAGTCGTCTTGGTCAATGGGATTCTCTTGTCGATGTAGGCGTAGGCGTTCTGCCAGGGACATTCGGACTGGGGGCTGATCTTCGTCTTCGCTCTCCTCGTCTTCCCCTTCTTCTGATGAAGCATCGCTCTCTTCATCACTCTCGTCTTCGCTCGACCTGTCGCTTTCTTTTTTCCTGGCGGGTTTGCTGCGTACAACAGGTTCGTCGTCGTCATCCTCATCTTCATCATCGGATATCACAACTCTTGATTTTCGAGTGGCACGCTCTTGACTGGCTGGTCTTGAAACTTCATCGTCATCACCATCGTCGTCGTCGTCGTCGTCAGAGATGACCTCTGCTCTTCTTGAACGTTTGGCTGCAGGCTGAACCTCTTCATCCTCATCCTCTGAATCAGAAACAACCCGACGTTTGCGTCCTCTGGCGACAGGTGCAGTGTCGACCTCAGGCTCAGGTTCAGGGCTTGAAAAGTTGGCCACAGTATCGGCGTCTAGTGCAGCATGCGCAAAAGGACCAGTATTGGGAGAGTCTCCAGCCAATGAGATACCTTCGTCTGATGAGTCGTAGGTGTCGATGACCTCTTCATCATCAATCCCCTCACTTTCATACTCGTCTAGATCGGTTCCAGACTCTTCGTCAAGACCTTCCTCGGACTCATCAGAGTCATACTGTGGGAGCACACCGCCAGAAGAGAGTATGTCAAATTCCTTGACGCCATTTGGTCCTTCGAAAGACACCATGGGCCAGGATCGAGCGCCCTTTGCCTCCAAGACGGTGTTGATGGGGTCCGGTAGGTCATCGAGAAAACCACGTGGTATCGAGTACTTGGCGTAGTCGATATGATCCCGGAGATCAGGCCAACACCATATGTATCGTGTCGTCACGGGGCGCCCAATCTCATCTGACTCAACCAGCTCGCCTTCGTAGCAGTTGACGAGATCGGAGATGCACCATTCCAGTTCACTGCTTTTGAGGTGCATACTTGACATCCCGAAAAAGACAGATTCAACCTTGTCGAACTCTCGGAGCAGCCTGGAGACAGCCAAGCCATCAATCTCGTCGGGTGATAGCCATCCACAAATGGCAAGATTTGTGATTTGATCAGCGAAGCCTGGGAGGTGGAAGTGATGAGTGCCTCTCATAGTACGAAAGCCGGTTAATGAGACAACATCCAGATCTCGGTTGAATCGGATCAAGGCGTTGCCGTCGGGGCCAGCGTCCATGGTGAGTGAATGAGGGAAGACATTGAGAGCCATCTGGCGGGATTCTTGGTGAACAGCCAAGACAGTCCGAAGAGCCTTGGTCTGCGCATCCAGAAAAACGTGATCGTGCACAGTCCAAACACTTGCATGAGCTGGCGTTGGCAGTTCGCGATGTCGTGCAGTGCCGTAAGAAACGCCAAAGTCTAGTACGCGTCGTCTGGCGTCAAGATCCGGACAGAAGAAGGCCCATATGCGTTGGCGCAGTTCGATTGGAAGTTTGCAGAACTGTGGGAAAGGGTCGCCAGAATATTTCCAGGTTACATGATCGTAATCGTCGTCCTCTTCTGATGATTCGCTCGAGTCGGTTTCACTGCCCTCGGCGGCCATGGTGTCAATCAGGCCTCCTCCATCGGACTCATCTGAACTGATTTCGTCTGAGTCACGATTCTCGTCGATGATTTCACCGTGATTGTCTTCATCTTCGGAGGATGACATTATGATTTTTGAAAGGAGTTGGCAATTTTCAAAAACCTGATGAACGAGGGTTGTTGATGCCCTGCGCATGAAAACCAGGCATGAGCAGGCATAAGGTACGTACAGGCAGATGGCTGACGCGGGATCACGTGAGCTGCGGAGTTATTTGGTATCTCTTGTGGATAAGGTTGAGAGATAAGATAAGATATAGTAGATAAGATAACATGATGTTATCGATATGATGTGATACGGTACTCGGACAGTCAATCAATGCGTCAACAATGAGTGAATTACTTGATCAATTTCAGTCGCTGAAAGCTGAATCACCGAATCGCGATTATAAAATATTACCAAAGCATGCAGGATCCATTGTTGTGATGCTGCATTTCATCGGCCTCAGTATCTCCCCCGCTTCGGTGAACCACGATTCCCCGAAGGATGCGGAAAAACTTTAGTGACTGCTTTGTGATGCGTCAGCCTTTCAACTCGCTTTGTCATACTGCATATCAACACCAACCAGCCAAGCAACAAACCCAGTCGTTAGCGCACCAGCATCAGCTTCTCATTCGACAAAGCTCTGAGGTAGCTTTGAGAAGCAAAAGATGACCGCAGAATTAGCGTTGTCCGATAGCTCAATCCTCCGGCGTCCGCAGCTGCTACCTTGCCTAACAAAGCGATTGCTAATGGGATCTTTGCAGTCGCAGGGCCATGGATGAATGCACAACAAGCCATAACGCACAATGCACGACGGCACAGTGGCGTCCCCTCATGTCGTCAAACACGAGCCATGATGGTTTTGGGGTTGTGTGGCTTTGATATAAAAGGACGACACCACCTGCGCCTTCAACAATGAATATCATCAACACCAACAGCAATTCCTCATTCTATCAGTTCACCTTTAACAGCAACATCCAATCCAACCCGATTCAATCCAACACATCACAACAATCTCTCCAAACATCCCATGTCCACCATGTCTAAAATCATCACCATCTTTGGCGCCACTGGCAACCAGGGAGGTTCAGTCATCCGCTCCATCCTCAACGACCCCGCTCTCTCCAAAGAATTCAAAGTTCGGGGCGTCACTCGAGATGTCAACAAGCCAGCTTCCAAGAAGCTCTCTGAACAGGGAGTCGAGATGGTTTCTGTATGTCTTTTTTTCTCTCTTTTTCACCTACCCCTCATCACTTATCTTTTACCATGCTAACCTCTTACAGGCCGACATGAGCTCTGCCGAACAGGCTGCTCCCGCCGTCAAGGATGCCCACACTGTCTTTTTCGTCACCAACTACTGGGAGACCGCCAGCGAAGACATCGAGGTTTCTCAGGGAAAGGCCGTTGCAGACGCTTCCAAAGCTGCCGGGGTCAAGCATCTCATCTTCTCTTCACTGATCGACACCAACAAGGCCAGCAATGGTCGTCTTACCCACATCAAGCATTTTGAGGGCAAGGCCAAGATTGAGCAGTATATTCGCGACATTGGCGTCCCCGCCAGCTTTGTCCTTCCTGGCTTCTTCATGTCCAACCTCTTTACCATGATCAGAAAGAACGAGGATAGCTACGCCTGGACATTCCCTGTGGATGGTGACAAGGCTAAAGTGCCTCTTTTTGATTCTGGCAACGATACCGGTATGATATTCCGTCTTTGAAACGCATCGATGCAATACTAATGATCAATATAGGAAAATTCGTTGCCGCTGCTGTCAAGCACTACCCCGACTCTATTGGCAAGCGCATCTACGCTGCCACCGACTACTACACCCCTTCTCAGATCGTCTCTCAGTTTAAGGAAGTCATCGGAAAGCCCGTGGACTACAACCAGGTGCCTGGGGATGTCTTCAAGTCATTCTTGCCACCCCACATTGCTCAGGAGATGCTCGAAAACATGCTCCTTTTGGAGGACCCGGGCTACTATGGAGGTGCTGACTTGAGTGAGAGTCTTGGTCTGCTGAGCGAGAAGCCTACGACATGGAAGGAATTTGTTGAACAGAACCGATCCAAGTGGGAATAATTATAACAAGCTAGTTGGAACAAGTTAATCTCTTTCTTACTCACAGGGTAACAAACAAAAAATAATATTCAACCGTTTAATAATAATCTGCTCATGAAACAGTCAATGATAAGGTGTTCACACCACACCACACAACGCAAATCCTACAACATTGCTAACCCAAAACCATGCAAAATACAGAGTACAGAAAACAGAAACGGCGAGCATATTATCACATGCTTAGAAATCAAAAACAACCGCCCGATGCATACCGCATATCGAATTAGGTTCGTTCCTTGAGGTAACACTAACGATATAACGACGTCATGCATTGACAAGTGAGGAGAATGAGACATGATGAGATTTGGTACAAGAACCAGCAATGTCTTCTTCTTTTCAGACCACTGAAATAAATACTTTGAAGGAAATCATTAAAAAGAAACTTCATCCATAATGGCCGCTTACCTCGCTCAACGATTCTGCCATCCCCATCATGGCATCACCGTCTCTCGGGCTCAAATACCAACCATTGAAAAGGACAAGAAATGCAATGACCCGATTCCCAACGTTGCTGCAAAGGGTGTGAACTTCTTCACTCCGGAGCAAGATCCTGTCGCCGGGAGAGCCTTTGATCCTCAACCTTCGGGGAAGCCTATCCCCAAGTTGTTCACTCCTCTCAAAATTCGAAATGTCGTCTTGCCCAATCGCATTTGGGTGAGCCCGATGTGTCAGTACAGTGCTCATGAGGGGTTTCACACGCCCTGGCATATCACGCATTACGGTGGCATGATTCAACGCGGTGTAAGTAAAGCCTAAACTCACCAAGTAGGGTGCAACGACTGACAGAAATGCTACAGCCCGGCTTCATGATGGTTGAAGCAACAGCTGTGCAGGAAAACGGTCGCATCACCCCCGAAGACTCGGGCATCTGGCTCGACGCACATGTCGACACATTGAAGAAACATGTCGACTTTGCCCATAGTCAAAACGCCATCATTGGTATCCAACTCGCCCACGCAGGAAGAAAAGCATCCACCGTTGCCCCATGGCTCAGCTCGGGAGCTACAGCCACCGAAGAGGTAAACGGCTGGCCCGACAACGTCGTCGGACCAAGTGAGGAACCGTTCAGCGAGCATTATCCTACCCCGAGGAGCATGTCATTGGCCGAGATAGAGAAATTGAAAAAGGACTTTCTCACGGGAGTTAGTCGTTCTCTTCGTGCTGGGTTTGATATTATCGAACTCCATTTCGCCCATGGATACCTGGTCTCGAGTTTCTTCTCGCCGGCTGTTAACAAGAGAACTGATCAGTATGGAGGAAGCTTTGAAAATCGGATTCGGCTAGCGCTCGAATTAGTTGACGCTACGAGGGCGATGATTCCAGATACAATGCCGCTGTTTGTTCGTATTAGTGCGACAGACTGGCTTGACACGAATCCCGACTGGAGCGGTGACAGTTGGACTCTGGAGGAGAGTGTCAAGTTGGCTAAAATCCTAGCTGACCGAGGTGTTGATGTCCTCGACGTATCCAGCGGTGGAAACCACTCCTTGCAGAAAGTCCAGGGCGGTCCAGGCTATCAAGCGCCCTTCGCCAAGAAGATCAAAGCAGCAGTAGGTGACAAGATGTTTGTCAGTACGGTGGGAAGTATCAAAACAGGAGACGTGGCCGAGAAGCTCATCAAGGGAGGGCAGGATAAGGATGATACGCCGCTTGATCTTGTGGCAGCTGGACGTATGTTTCAGAAGAATCCGGGATTGGTTTGGGCGTGGGCAGATGATTTGGGGACGACTATTACGGTGGCTCATCAGATCGGATGGGGATTCGGAGGGAGAGCGTCGAAGAAGGACACCAAGGTTACTGTTCCCTAAGACAGGATGGTATCGTTATTTGTTTGCACGCTTTAAACTACACTCACTAGAGTCAGATGAACAAAGACATTTCATAATACGTAGCTTCATTGCACCATGACCTATGCTATCATAAATGATCCATCAACTTGCTTGCATGTCCCAAACACTAAGGCCTAATATGAGATGAAGCCCAACACCAGTCGAACAAAATTATATGCAATTCGATCCATCATGTCTTAAGTAAAATGCCATCCTTGTTACACCATCAATGCAACCTATCCCCGTCTATAGGAAAGCAGGAACAACCATGGCAACAAACGTCAATGCACAAACGACCACCTTATTCACCACAGAATTTCCAGCAACGTTCGCATCGTCGCCGTTTCCATCAGAGGCAGAACCAGTGCTGCTTGGGACAGTAGCACCAGTCTCGGTCTCGGATCCATCATCTGAACCTGAACCCGAACCGGAACCGGAACCGGAACTACCTCCACTGTTGGATCCAGCGTTTCGAGGTCCCGTGATCGTGGCTCCATTTACCGTCAACTCAACTGGATTCTCACCGCACTCCTGGGTCATGTCAACCTTGGGGTTATCCGACATGGTGAGGTCGTCGCTAAGAATATCCTTGAATTCATCTCCGGTGCCGGCCAATCCTTGGCTGTAGACGCTGGATCCGTCGACAAACATGCTGAAGGTACAGTTGGTCTCCTGACCAGCGTCGAGACGTTCACTGGCGTCGAGGAGGTTGCGGACACGGACTGAGGCCTTGACACGGACGGTGGTGCCAACAGGAGGGACTTCATCGGGGCTGGATTCTGCGTCAACGGAGAAAGTCGCTTCTCCGTTAGGAGGGGGTGTCATTTTACTACTAAATGTCAGTCTCATCACTCTCCCTTCAGTTTTTTTTCTTAGCAACTGAACTTACACAACAGCCTTTCCGTCTTCCTCAGTAATGACACAGTTCTCATCAACTGTCGCATCCGAAAGCTCCAACTCAGCAGGCTCGACCGAAGCTGCGGCCGATGGCTCCGAAGTACCAGATGCTCCCGCGGCTCCTGTTCTGGAAACTCGTGTCTCGATGGTGGTTTTCTCGGGTTCTTGATCGGAGTCAGCAGTTGTTTCAGGTTCATCTTGGCCAGTTGGTTCCGGCCTGTCGGCGGTAGTATCAGTACCATCGTCGTTATCGTCTGCGGTTGACTCTGCGTCGGCGGCGGCAGTGGTCTCATTTCCTTCCTGATCTTGGTCCGCGGTCTGTTCCGGCTGGTCAGCTGTGGTCACGGCGGGTTCATTCTGAGTGGTCGGTGATCCATCCGAGGCTGTAGCTACCTGACGCGGGTCCTCGGTCGAGTTGTCGTCCGAGTCCGAAGCACGTGCGGTAGGTACGGGTTCCTCGCTTGGTGATGAGACTGCAGTGTCTGCAGGAACATCCAAGGGGTCATCGGTGGGGGAGTCTGAGGGAATCACTGTGGGGGAGTCTGCGGGGGAATCTGTGGCAGTATCTAAGAGAGTGGGATCTACCTGAGATGGGGAGGGTACAGCCGTGGGTTCACCAGTGGAGTCACCATCTTCGGTGCCAGTGGGTTCACCTGTAGCAGCTGTACCGGCAACGCTGTTACCGGCAGCGGAATTGTTCTCTCCGGGATCGTTAGTTGGTGTAGCCTCAGGGGCGGACGCTATTGGGTTGGTCTCAAGGTCAGTCTCTACTGCGGCGGTGTCTTGCGGTGACTCTTCCGGGAC
>JABFFC010000455.1:0-35051 GCA_013623535.1 Fusarium penzigii
CTTCCAAGGATCGTCCAAGTACCTGCTACATGGCTCTAAACTGGGGCTCTCTTGCACGTAACTGACTTTGTGCTGGCCAGTGTTGCTTCCTACTTCCACAACTCACCTTTGACACAGAGGGTGTGCCAGTATTCCGACCTCAAGCTTAGGTTTGCGCTTTCGGGCGGAGAGAGCGCACCGCATCGTAGTGCGCATTCAGCATTCCAGTAGTCGAGCCCACCAGACGTTGGTTCTTGACTATTGGGTAATTGATCAAGGGGAATTAAACAGAGTTTTCATGAGAGCCGGCGACTCGGTACGTGGAAAGAATCCGCAGTTGGGGTCCTGCCGTAGACTTGTTCGAGAATGACATTCTCGTCAGTTCGCGACTTGGGAGGACATCCAGGGAGTAACGAGGGAGCACTCTACTGACGTGTACAAGGTGCACCTGTCTACATAAGTCGGATCTCGGATGCTGACAGCGGATCTATCCAGGATGCCAATTGTCAAGGGATGACTTGACGCTGACACCTGCATATGATAGAGGGTTACTTTGCCAGATTGGTGACCAGCATTGGTGCGTGCCGAGCCAACTTGAGCACGCAGTCGTCTCAAAGAGGGAACTGAGACATTGCAAGAGGATGAATGGGTGTGGGCGGACCAAGGCTAAAGCGTATTGGTGGTGGGTAATGCCCATGCTGGGATGCCGAACCCACACAGGTCAGGAACCTAAGTTGTCTGTTTCATTTTGATATTATTGATCAGGCGTGCCATCCCATTAGCACACTCCGCAGTGAAAGCATCGATTGTAATAGCTTCGGGGTGGTCTTGGACTCCGAGGTGGCATATTATTTTTTGCGGAATAGGGATCAATAACGATGTGATCGTGGCAGCCAGCAATGATGATCTTTAACAAGGTGCTTGACCATAAACTTTGTCTTGCATGATTTGTTCCGAGATACTCGTATAGAGACACCATCTTGAGCCCCCTGAGTAAGTCAAGGTAACCCGAGTAGAAACCCTAAAATTCAACATATTGGATGGGTATACCAAGTTTAGGTACCCAACCAACACATTGAGCGGTCAAGGAGCAATAGTCAAGATGCCATAGCCCCTTGAAGACTTGTCCAATCTAGAAGAAACACCAAGATAAGATGTTCCACTAGAGCAAAAAAGGGGTAATGAAAGGTAGCAACTTTCGCTGGCAAGTGTCGTAGGGCCATGACGCTGGTTGAGTTGAGGTACGTCAGCCACATGACATGAAGATTCTGCAATCTCCGACACATGATGCACCGAAACAGTCATGAGGCGGAGATAGCTCAACAACTTGGATGCCGCAAACCCTACAGCAAGAGCGCAGTAGTAGAAGGTTTCAAAAACAAGTCTCGGGAATTCTCTGGAGTATGAGGGATCTGGAGACTGACTTGGAGTTGGGAATGCGGGAGAATCATGATATGCCGTACTTGGTTTTCTTGATGGTCTGTGCTCAGGTGGGCTGCAATTTCAGGGTTCGTGTCTGCTGTGCTTGAGCATCGTTTAAGCTCCGGTCTCGCAAGACTCGAGTCGGAATAAGGTTGGCACCTGGTTACTCATTTGAGCACACGCCGCGGCCAATCGAGACATAGCCAAAGTTACTCCAAGGGAAGTCTCAGGCCACAGCCATAGGACGGCGATCAATTCAAGACTGGGCTTGTTGGCAGTCGAAGAACTCTGTGGCCTCCGGGTCTGCAAAGCACCCCAAGCTTTGGTCCTCATGAAGATCACTCTCACAAAATTCCAATGCTAGACAAGGCGCCCAAGACTGAGTGTTTAGCGGGCGCTGGAGAATGGTCATAGGCCTTGGCATGGGATGCGTTTTGAACGGGATCTCTTCCTGGAAAAGATTCACAAGCGGTCTTGATGTTGTCGATGTTGAAGTTTGGGGGAGTTGGTTACCTGCCCTGTCGTGTGACATGAGGAATGATGGGTTTCCACAAGGAGCTGGGTGCAACTGCCGCTGTGAGAGCCCGGGGATGAAAGCGATGCCATTGGTTTAAGCAGGCATGAACCCCACCTGCCAAACCCAGCTCTGACGTGAAGATTCTGGCCAATCATTAACTTAAGTTTGCTGGTCAACCTGCCAACCACTAAGTTGCATATCTTTGCTCATCAACAATGGCGGAAGTACTGAAAGTCCCCCCTTAAAACCTTAGAGATGGCAGGTATGATGACTTGTTGTATCTGATAATTGTAGATAAAATCACAAGTGGATGGATGTTTCGGCATCGTGCTTTAGGAACCAATGGATTTAACAACGGCAGCATTGGCGACATCGACAGCATTGAGCGTGCGCTTCGCCAGTTGCTAAATTTGGCCTATCTAACCATGATTGATTGATTGAGACGAGATGAAGACAGAATAATGAAAGGGTCCAGCTGGCAAAAGAAAAAAAAAATAGCTGTCATTCGATTTAAGAATTCATCAGAGAGTTCCTTCCCAAACCGTAAGATTGCAGATAACCCTGCCGCCAGAAGCAAGTCCCATTGACACTGCACCCTGGCTCTTCCATTTTAACTCGTCCCCGTTGCTTGGGCAATGCGCAACCACGCCAATATTCTTCACATGAACCCGCCAGCTTACTCAAATGAACCGCCTGGCCACTTCATCCACGGTCTCCAACTCTTACTCCGTTATTATCTCCACAACTGTTACCCATCTATTCGTGATTATCGTTCAGTTTGCCGTTCATCACTTACTCACTCGATTTGGACCCTTCAAACGACGAGAGCTCGTCCTGCCTATCATAGCTACTGCTCACCATAGCATAGCTCTAGATCTAGCCTCTAGCTCCAGCTCTACACCACGAAGCTTGTGCAGCATCTCCCGACGTGCTGAACAACACCAACTACAATTAACGCAACTTCATCTACACCGAGTATCCGTTAGACTCTCACCACCTTGGTTGGTGCGGTCTAGACAGCCAAGGCTCTTCTAGCCTTCGACTGCACGGGGAGTGCACAGTTGCAGCAAGCAGATCATAGCCAAAATCGAAACACTTGAAAGCCCATCAAGCGATATCAATAACTATTATACGGCGATAAAGACCAGCAATAAGGACAATTATCGCCCACCATGCGTTACAATCTCATCAAAATGGTCCTGCGAGGAGTTGCCTTCCTGTTCACCATCATCCTCACGGGCCTCGTCGGAAATGTCATAGCATCCAACATTGATGCCCCTGGATCTGCTACTGCCGCCGTCAACTTTATCATGTTCGTCATCATCGTCTCTTGGATTGTCAGCATTGTCGGTCTGGTCGGTTTCTTCGCATCGGCCGCCGACAACCCCAAAATCCAGCTTCCTCTCGATGGAATGGCTGTATTATTCTCAGTTATTGCCGCCATTGTCCTTGCTGGATCACTCCGTGCCGTCGATTGTGGTGATATCGAGCCCAAAAAGATGCCTAGCAACTGGATTGCCTGGGGCTCTGCTAGCGATGAGATGCGATGCCGTAAACTTCAAGCCAGTACGGTTTTCATGTGGTTCCTGGCCGCCTGTTTCTGTGGCAGCCTGACTCTTACTATTAGAGACGCCCGCATCAAATATGGTTCCATTCGCAGCGCTTCGAGGCCGAGCATGTCCCAGATCGGGGTCTAAGTCAATGCCAAGGCACACGAACTAAATGGGTTCTCAGACAGAGTTAGGGACAGGCACTTTTGTTCTTTGAGAGATGCCGATTCACTACTACTGATCGCTTGCCTAGATATGCCCCCGGTTAATGGGGACCGTCACAGGCAGGGGGCGGGTGCAAACTCGTCATTTTCAAGATACCGATGCTATGATCTTGAAGTCACACCGATGACATACGAGCAACGTTGACATGGGAGCCGGAGTTTATTTTATATGGGTAGATATGGGGACTTCTTTTTCGGTAGTTGCAAGAGCAACAATCACACTGGTCATGTATATAAAGTGACGAACGCGTCAGAACAATGAAGAGCCAGATAAGGGTTCGTAAGGCCAAAATATAGTTAATTGAATCCTGCTGAGGCGTTCATCGCCTCATATTATTCTTTCCCTTGCACCATG
Organism: Fusarium penzigii; assembly: GCA_013623535.1. Classification (NCBI taxonomy): domain Eukaryota; kingdom Fungi; phylum Ascomycota; class Sordariomycetes; order Hypocreales; family Nectriaceae; genus Fusarium; species Fusarium penzigii. Next base: position 4,048 of record JABFFC010000455.1, read on the forward strand.
ATATATCCCTCCTGACTTGCGTGAGTGGTTTGAAACGATCGATGGTGCATATACGCTCGTTCTGCAACGAAATGATGCCAATGTATTCATTTACTGTAGAAGGTAAACAACCAAAAAGAACCCAAACACCATGAAAATATATGAACTGTCAGAGGATTCTGCTTCCCTTTCATGCCTCAATAGCATCTCAGCCCGCCAAGGCCTGTGTTATATCTCGTCATCTATAACGTCGCTGCAGCTTCCACTGCTCCCACGGCCTTGAAAGCCGTCTTGTTCGTCCATCGGATATCGACATTGTGCGCCCATTCCATGTATTTTGTCCAAGCTAGAGTCACTGGTCAGTAAAGCCGTGTGTCACAATGTCATGAGGCAACTCCGTACTCCAATAGGCAAACTTTCGCCCAAAGTATTTGCCCATCCAGGGCACTATCATCATGGTAAGAATCAGCTGTAGCTGCTCAAGGCTTCGGTCCCATTCCGCTTGTGCGTCTGAGTCGGTCTCAGAGTATATGTCGTCGGTGGAGATGGAGGGGAGGGAGTCGACGTCGTCCTTGTCGTCGAAGGACGCATCATGGAGATCGACGAGAGAATCGGCGGCTGCCATTGCGATGATTGCGGGAGACAGTTGGGTATGCGGAAGGGTTCGGACGGTGCCGATGGGATGTTCGGTTTGGAGGGTCCTGAGGAGATGATGTCGTTGAAGCTTGGATGGGGCTAAGAGAAGGCGTGTGTCGTCAAGGAGGAGCAGGGTTGCTGCTGGATCATGGGTGTACAGTGGTACCTGGGTAACGAATGCAGCTTACTACTGCTAAGATAAAGAAACACTTTACAGCGTAAATGGAGTATAGGAACACTCTAATGAAGCTTTAAAGAATTACTTCAAATGGAAGATAGCATCGATAAATCTCAAGTATAAAATCCAGTCTAATCATCTGTTTACCGAGGAATCGTCAACCACCCGTGTTCAGTCGGTACCCCGGACACTGCCTCCGAGCCGGAGTAGCTCTTGTGTGATATGATTGGTGGTACAAGCTGCTTCCTGAGATCTGGCTCACGTGATATATCCCGTGACTCCGCGATAACGATTTCCTGGTCCCAGACAACCTTACTAGGGCCTATCTAATGGGTATCAAGGCTCACTCGCCCATGACGTTCGATTGACTTCCTCTCTGACTCAGAAGACTTTCCCTCATACAAACAATCAAGCAGACAGAAACCACATTACACGGGCCATTATCCACCATCATCAGAATATTCCGCGGTACCGATCTTGTCGAAGAAGAAAAAGAAGTACATCGACAGAAAATTCCACCTTTAGCGCTACACGTTTCTTTTCACCTCTCGCAAAGAAATACGACCTACTACAACAGTTTGCGAGACAACAAGAACCAAAAAAGCGACGTGCACCCCTCAACTGAGCGCCGCAAGTGAACTTAACAAGCCTCAACCATGGATGGTCAAGTAAGTGCAACAAAAAGATTTGCTTCCCCCACCTTAATAACAGCTTGCACCACACTATTGACTGCACAAGTCTGCACTGCACCACAACTACATAACACACTACACACTACACACTGCACACTACAGCACGCCTGAAATAGGTAGCCCTCCCACATGGAAGGGAGCTCGTCCTTCTGCTTGGCCTCGTCTCCTTTAGGGCCCATATCTCTTTCTTTTTACCCCTCCAAAAAATCCTCCCAAACATAGCCCTCTAGCACATTCTCGCCCTATCAGGTTCTAACCCCACCAATCGTCTGCCCATCTGTCATCCACTCACGCACCAAGTTGTGCAAGTACCTCTGTATTGTTCTACACCACTTTGAGGGGGGAAACACGGCGTTTGGACAATTATGATTTGACTCGTTGTTTGACTCACATTTTCCACCCGCCACCCACCACTCAACTCGACCCTTTGACTACGACAACGACGACAACTCGTTGCCCCGCCCTTTTTCTAAACCTCTACAAACCGCCTTTACTAACCTGATATCTTTTTTTCTTCTTATTTACAGGACCTCCCCGAACGCAAATCCCGCAAGTCCGTTGCCTTTACCGACGAGCAAGCCCTAGTCGACGTTGACGGTTCCGTCACAATGGTCAACTCTGCTACCGAAGAGACGAAGGAGACTGCCCAGTCTCACACGCCACGTACGCCGCCGTTGTCTGCCGCACTTGAGGCCTTTACTGATGCCCAGTCAGCAGCTGTGGACGATGCTCCCCCACCCGAGGACGGCGGTCTCGACCTGTCCCTGCTAAAGAAGAAGAAGAAGAAGAAGACCAAGACAGACGATGCAGAGGAGGACGCTGCCCCCGCCGAGGACGGAGGTCTCGACCTGAGCATGAAGAAAAAGAAGAAGAAGAAGGCCAAGGATGCCGCTGGCGAGGACGATGAGTTCGCTGCCAAGCTCAAGGAGCTCGAGCTCAAGGACAACGAAGAGGGTGCTCAGGATGTCCAGGAAGAGGAGGGTGGTGATATGGAGGCCGGCACCGGTATCTGGGCCCACGACGAGACAAAGCCCATCAGCTACACCTCACTTCTCGGCCGCTTCTTCAGCCAGCTCGCCCAGAAGAACCCAGACCACGCCATCAGCGGTACCAGGAGCTACAAGATCCCCCCGCCCCAGTGTATGCGTGAAGGCAACCGAAAGACCGTATTCGCCAACATTGCCGATATCTGCAAGCGCATGAAGAGAACCGAGGAGCACGTCACCGCATACCTGTTTGCTGAGTTGGGTACCAGTGGTTCCGTTGACGGTAGCCGAAGACTGGTTATCAAAGGTCGTTTCCAGCAGAAGCAGATTGAGAACGTTGTTCGAAAATACATCAGTGAGTTTCTCCCGACTCCATGCACTAACTACACCTCTCCCGTAACAGTGCTAACATTGTCTTCTCAGTCGAATACGTCACTTGCAAGACCTGCAAATCCCCCGATACCGAGCTCAACAAGGGAGAGAACCGTCTCTACTTCATTACCTGCAACAACTGCGGTTCCCGACGTAGTGTCACTGCCATCAAGACCGGTTTCTCTGCCCAGGTCGGCAAACGAAGAAAGATGCAGGGTTAAGCATACCCTTTGTCTCCTTATTCATGTCCTTTCTTTCCTCTCTTCTCGACACTTTGGTCTCCTCAAACTAGGCACTCCTTTTCCCTTCTCTCCTTTGCCTTTATGGACTGGTGAATAAGCAGTTGTGTACTCTCCCACAACTCGATTTCTTTTCGTGTGAAGGTCAAGCATGAAGGATGGCAGGAAGTGTTGATTGGTGTTCCCAGCCTCTGTTGGTTTGGACGTGGCCGGCATTTAAATAAATAAAAATGAAAAGGCTAGGCCTGTATGATGGGATGACGATCAAGTTTTTTTTTAAAAAAAAAAAAGGGAAAGGATCAAAGTCGGGCCCAGTAGGTGATGTACTCGGGCGGCCGGGGTTATGATATGGCGCATGGGATCATGTACATAATGCCGGAATGACTCAAAAAGATTGCAACAATATCAAGAAGTTTACTTTTCTTGACTTGAGACTGTGCACTCACGAATGCAACCGCAACTACAATGCGAAAAACGGTGCCAGATTATTTGTTTCCTTGCAAGAGCCTGTAAACAACATGAATACTTGACGAGCATCCTTTGTTCTTTATTACCAAGACGGAGAGATGTTTTGTGAACCTATCCTTTCTCATCCACCAGTCAGAAGCCATCCTCATCCACGCTCCTTGAGGAAAATAGGTAGTAAAAGTAGACATAAAAAAAAAACCAAACAGAACCACTCTTTTCCGTTATCTTAACGAGTTAGAGAATATCAAACAAATATAAGAAAAAAAAAGGAAGCCTTCCCCATACGCAGAATCCATAACCGTCTCATCTTTTGTTTTCAAGTCTTCACTATTCCCCCCCGGCTTTCAATGTAAAAACCCCGTTTCTTCTGTACAAGTAGTTGTGTTGTATGGTGTTATGGATTGTTATGCTGAGTCGTGAAGTCAAGGCACATGGATTGTGCCAATGTCATGCTTTAGAAATACATTAAATGAGGGAAAATAGTCCACTTGGCGGACCTGTGTGAAAAGAAAGTCCCTCTGCCGTCGGCATCATCGACTGTCCTACCGACGGCTGAGTAGAGCTGCACTGCCCGTCAACCCATTAGACTTGTCGGCGTTCTGGAAGAAAGATCTGGATCTTGTTCGGCCTTCGACCCCATTCTCAGCCAAGACGGCGGTCTTGGTTACGTTGTCCAGAGTGGACTCGACCTCAATGCGAGCAGCCTCGAGGGTAGTTGGTAGCCATTCCGCGAGACGGTGCTTCTCGATATGCTGGTGGAGGAGCTTGTCTTCATGCTTCATAGCGTCAATCATCTTAGACTTGAAGGTTTGGTCAAAATCGCGGAACCGGCGGTCAAGGTTTTCCGTGAATGCTCCCAGCGCCTCCTGGGGAGCGAGAGGTCGGAAGGGATCCTTGGCATCCTCTGTTTGTTTATTAGCAAGACAATCATTGAAATATGAGCAAACGAGAACTTACGGTAACTGATGCAGTCGGCAAGCATGGCATATAACTCCGTGTCAGCCAAACGTTCCACGACCTCGCGGTCATCCTTGAGCTGCGTATCGTTGATCTTGGCCCAGTCATCACGGATGTAGAGTCTTCTCCAGATTAATCGTTTCGCTTCCTTGGCTTCGTCACTGTAGCAGCTGCTTTCGGCCACCTTAAGAGCCAGCCAGAACGGATGAGCAATCTCTTCTCGTGACTCGGGCTTGAGAGAAACCAAAGTCAATAAATCGATGAGCGTCATGGCATCCAGAGCTTCATGTCGCAATAGCCGCTTCATGCCATCCTCAAAGATTTGGTGTTGGGCTTTCTGTCGACGGGGGATGTTCATGCTGTGAACCTCCATGGCGAAGTTGAGGGCCGCCGCCTCATCCACTGCATCATAGGTGCTGGGGACGATCTCGTGGTAAAGCTGATCTTGAATCCTGATGGCGATGAGTTCCTTTTCAATCTTTTGCAGTTTCTCCTCAGTTCGAGTCTCGTCTGCATTGACCTTTAACGAGGAAGATCCAGCGGACTTCTCCTCCATCTCAGCCAACAATGCAAGCTTGCCAAGGCTCAGCTCGATCTTCTTGCTCCAAACTTGCTGCTCCTTGTTGAGTGCGAGGTTGATCAGAGTATCGGCGCTGTGTCCAATGTCCTTTTCTTGCTGCACGTCGTTGATCCAGGAGATCCTCGCTAGCTCTGGCTTGCTACGAAGGAACTGTGTCTTGAGACCGAACTTATCCAAGTCAAATTCGAGTACAGCTTCGACGCCGTGCTTCTGCAATAGGAACTCATAGGCAGGAAACGCGAATGATTGGCCGTAGCTCGCGAAGCTATCTTCGAGCTTGGCCTTCTTGATCTCCCTAAGACGCTTTAGGCTCTGCTTCTCGGTGATGGAGAGACCTGGCTCTTCCAACTGGGTCTCGAGCTCTTGGATGTGATCCAACAATATCACAGAAAGAGCGCGGAGACATTCATGCTTTTCTGCGATAGTCGCTGCCTCCTCCCACTTGCCGGCGCGAGCCAAGGCCAAGGGCTTCTCGAACCGATCTGTTTGATAGACCTTGTAGAAATTCTGGCCTATGCTCCTTTGGTCGGGTTTGCTTGTAGCTGATCGTGCAAACTCAACGACAGATGTAAGCATGGCGTCAACGAGTTTGGGAAACTCTTCAAACAACTGGTTGACAATCTTGGGGTCGGGGTGGTTCGAGTCTTTGGCGTTGTCGGCTGTGCCGTAGTATTTAAGAATCCACTGGTCAGAGAGGTCGACAAGTCGCTTGATGTTGTTGGCAACGTAATGGCATCCGGTCCAAGGTTCGGGAAGATCCTCATATCCTTCTTGCAGAATACCCATGCGAAGCTGCTCCTCACCTAGGCCATAATATGGCAGGTTATTCTTTCGGAAACTAAGAGCGACTGTTTGTGTGGTAATGTTGATTTGAGTGGCTTCGTGAAGCATGACGGTAACCTTGACGTCGTCAAGTAGGTGGTCTTTGTACAAGGTCTTAATGACCTCGTAAGCCCACGCAACGAAGAGTTCCAGGCGGAATACATCATTGATAAACCAGTGACGCACACGGTCGACCTCGCCAATCTTAGCAACGGGGTTTTTCTTTTGGTCCTGGTGAATAAACTCAACAATGGATCCAATCAAGCTCTTCTTGTCGTGGGCTGGCCGGGCTGCCGTGAACTGCTCATGCTTCTTCCATAATTCAATTGCCACCCTCATCTTCTCGGCGTTGTGGAGCAGAGTCCATCGCGTCTTTCGGCCCAGATCCGCCCCTGTGATGCGCAAGTGAGCCATCAATCGCTCGAGCGCATTGGAGCGGGCTCGTAGGTTATCCTCAAGGGAAGCCGGTAGAGTCGATATGTAGGGTGTGGTTGAGCTCAAAATCTCGTGGCTGACTTCTAGGGCGGCCTGTGCAACTTCCTCGTTGGAAAATTGTATCTCCTGGCGACCGTCAAAGATCAAGGGGTTATCTTGCTTCACGCCAAAGAAGACTGCCTGTTCAAGCTTGCTCTTGGCGGAAACTCTAGGTGGTTGATCACTGGCAAACTTGTCCACGTCTGTCGTCACGACACGCACAGTGCCTGCACCGCGTACGAATAAGATAGCAGCAGGGTTCTTGGTTTTGTGTCGAGGGAGACGGCTATCTTCCTGGCTGTGTATGGCAGGACTCTCCTCGAATCCGGACCCGATAATCTCGTGAACGTCGTCTTCCCTGAAATCAATGACATCCTCATACGAGGCAGGGAGGATGTGGCTGTCGGACTGGAGCTGTGACTCGGGGGACTGAGGTGGCACAGCGATGGAGGCAAGAATGGTGGCACGGGGGAACACGACGAAAGCGACGAGGGCTGGGCGAGGGAGGTAGAGACGAGGGCGAAGCGACTGGACGGCATCGGAGGATGAGGTTGGTGAGGAATATGAGGTAATGGGACGGATCATGCCAACACGGCAGTCGTCGGGAGTGAGGATAATTTCGACAAGGGCGTAACGAGCTGTGCTTCGAAGAGTCAGGCTGACCAGAACCACCAGATGCTGCACCGAAGAATCATCAGATGCGATAGCCTCGCTTAGTCGAGTAAGCTCGAGGTACTTGGACTCCAGGCCCTTGGGCACGTAAGTACAATCGATGGCCTCGAAAGATTCCGCCGGGAGCTGTTCAGAGGCTGAATCGGTTTCCTGAAGGGCAGCGACAATCTCTTCACGCATATCAGCCTCTCCAATGATTTCGTTATGGCCACCACGATGGACCCTCCATGCTTGGAAGCGTCCCTTTGCAGTAAGTGCAACAATATTCCTCTCACCCATCCTATTGGACCTGTCGGCGCGCACGGCTGCCACATCACCTCGAAGTGATAGATTTGAGAAGGCATGACGAATGCTGCCAAAGATGCCGCTGGATGTGGTGGGGAAGCTGCTGCGCAAGAACTGAATCGAAATGGCAGGTCGTCCATAGCTATCTCGCACGTTCATGTACGCCAGTCGTCCAGAATTGAATGTGAGGATGAAGCCAGCCGATTCCGCATTTGTGATAGCAAGGACCTTCTCGCCCGATTGCATTCCAGAGATTGTATGTTCGACGCCAGAGCGGTCTTTCTTGATGAAGGCGAAGGTTGCCGCGCTCGAGATGGACACCCAGTAAACAACTCTTCCACTACCAGACATGACAACTACCAAGCCAGGTTCGGTGGATGCGGCCGAAGGTGAGACCAGGCATCCTACCGGAAGGGGATCATTCGGCCTCGATGTTGAGGGGAGGGTGAAGGTGAAGGTTTCGGGTGACTGTGCGGTCGATGCATAGGGCCAGACGATGGCGTGGGTAGCGGTCAAAGTAAGGGCATAGCCAGAGGAGGAAAAGATTTCGGCATTTTGGTAACCTAGATAAAAAGATGAGTGGGAACAATCATCGAAACTGGTGTCGGGAATCAATGCTTACCAGACCAATCTGTGCGAATTCTGTCAGGAAGTGCTGGCAGTTTGCTCACGGTATAAGCGTTTGTGCTTGTCTAGAGGCAACAGAGTTAGCAAAAGCATCGCATCAAAACAAACAGATCAATTCGAATTTCATACCAAGACAAGACTGCCATCACCCTTGTTGGCGGCACGATCGCCGTGCTTTGGTTTTTTTGTGCGAAGGTTCAATTCTCTTCGTAGGTTGGGGCTGGGAATGTCTACGACGTCTTTGGTTGTGGTTGTGGTCATGGTCGTGGCCGTGGTGGAAACTGGCAGCGTCGCGACCTTGTCCGTCTTGACCTCGGTCATCTCCTGTTTTCCATCAGGATTGACAAAAGTCTGCTCAGTCAACGGCAGTCGCTGCTTCTTTGCTTTGGGCTGCTGAGCGACATTTTCGGAGCTCAAGGGCCGTTGGCGACGGCGTGAACGTGTGGCTGTCGCCGGGCCACCTTCAGCGACAGAGGGAGAGAACATTTTGGGCGGGTCGCGATGGACGAGTAGGAGAAAAAAAAAGATGCAGTCGTATCGTATGGTATCGTATCGATCGTATTGTCTTTTTTATTCAGGGCGCGAAAAAAGGATGGACCGGTAAGAGTCGCGATGAAGATTCGACCTTGAAAAGACTAGAAGGTCATTTCGTCGCGTAATGAAGATGATGTGTGGGAGTTGGATTCGAGAGAGTGAAGCTAAAAAGGCAGAAAAAGGATGGGATGGGATGGGGATGCAAGATGCAGAGAGGAGCCTGGAAACGGTGATTCAGTGACGAAGCGTGAAGCAAAAAGCCAATCGAAAAACAAAAGGGAAAAATAGCACAGGGCAAGTAGAGCAAGGGTCGCCTAAGCTACAGCGACATTGTGACGTTTGGCGCGTCGTGATTGGTTGAATGCGTTCTGAATATGTCTGGTAGGTAGGTGTCAACATTGGTAGGATGAGCTGGCAGTATGTGCTAATATCAAGGTTAAGGATGCTTCTAGGTTTTGGGAAAGCTCACCCAGGTACCTACCTACGGGTATGGGGTTCAGTTGCTGGGCTGCAGTTGCGCACGAGCCAATCAAGGCTTGTGCAGTCTACGATGAAGGTTCCACTCTGATCGCGTGGAAAAGAGCCGCTCAACAGGCACGCAGGCAGAATGTCATGGTTGTACTACTACTGTAAGGGCTTTCCTCACGCTCTGAAGCTGCAATACATTATTATATTGAGATTGCTACAATTGAATCATTAATATGTGATTCAAGAGAACATTTTTGGTTTCTTGTTAATGGCAATCATTCACTCCCCTTTTTTCTGCCCCTCCTAGAAATGCCTTCAGAAACATTCCCAGAGCTTGTGCAGTAAGTTTGTCTTGGATTGAGTCTCAAATCCAAATCATGAACAAGCTGGCGTGCGCTTGCCGTCAAGTAAACGAATAGCCACTAGCCACGGTAGTCGGTAAGATGGATTCGTCGCAACACATCATATTAATAGATTATGTATAAACGCAAAACAATCAAACGTTGAATACTTCGTATGACTATAATACAAATGTACATGTACATCATATTAGTTTTCTCCCATATCATCAAAATTCAAACGAATTGATCTCGGAATCTTTCCTTCTAACCCCACATCGAAACTACCCGATACCCAGTCTACTGTTAACAAACCGACTTGACATCACCACTTCTACTACCCAAGTTTCATCCTCATCACACTCAACTCCATTCCACCACGCAACATGAGGCGTTTCTCAACTGCCGTCACAATCACAGACCCTCTAGTCAAATACCAGGCTCATCTGGCCAGCGGTCTATACGCTCCGGACCCCGCTCAGCATCGACTAGCAAGGCACTTACACAAAATCTATCTTCGCATCAAGGATTATTCTCCCCAAGCCGAATACCGAGATAGACTAAGAAGGGTTGCCCAACTTACTGAAAAATCCCCCGAGGAGATAGAAAACGACGGGAATATCCTGGCTCTTCGGAATCACTCAATATGGCGCAACCCACTCTTCAAGCATCTACTCACATCTCCAGAGGGAAGAGACAGTCTGTCAATGACGAGAGTCCTCACAAATCATGAATCGGCAATCGAAATCGACTCCCCCAAAGGGTTATTTCTCTCAGGGGAGGTAGGCACGGGAAAGTCCATGCTTCTCGATTTACTAGCCGATGGACTGCCCACTCACCGGAAGAGACGATGGCACTTCAACACTTTCATGCTCTACACCATCTCACAACTCGAGCAGCACCGAAGATCGAATAGCATCGGTACCGGCAATCCCAATCAAGACAGCGAATTCTCTCTACTTTGGATGGCCAAGAAACTTGTTGACGAATCGCCCATCCTATTCTTGGACGAGTTCCAGCTCCCAGACAGAGCAGCTAGCAAGATCCTCAGTCACCTCTTCATCGGCTTCTTCCAACTCGGTGGTGTTCTAATCGCTTCATCTAATCGAATGCCAGAGGAGCTACAAAAGGCAACAGGCATAGACTACACGCCTGCGCCCTCCAAAGGACTGATCCGCAGACTCTTCGGGGTCAACTCGCAGTCCCGTGGTGAGCTCTATGGTTCAACCAGCGATTTTGCAAACTTTCTCGACGTACTCAAAGCGCGATGCGACTTTTGGCAGATGGAAGGTGCGCGAGACTGGAGGAGGAGAGAAGAGACAGAGAGTGTAGTAAGGGTGGCCAGCGATGAGGTAGGCGATGATCAGGCGGGTTACGCCGCAGGAGGGGACACCGTCGATGATAAGTCGAAGAAATCTTTCAAAAAGCCTGTCAACTACTTTCTCTCAACAGATGAGCATACATCGTGGGAACAACGTATACGAGATGCACTCTCCTGGACCGGACCCCCAACACTACCCTGGGAGCCCTCTACCCTGGTCGTATACGGCCGTAAAGTTCATACTCCTAGACATCATAACGGGTTCGTTTACTGGGACTTTGAGAAGCTCGTTGAATCGTTTGGTCCCGCCGACTACATCACGATGGCATCGACGTACCATACGTTCATCATCGACAATGTCCCCGTACTAACGTACGACAAGAAGAACGAAGCTAGACGCTTCATTACCTTCCTCGATGCTCTGTATGAAGCTCGCTGTAAGTTGATCATCCGAGCACAGAATCCACCAGACATCCTGTTCTTTCCCAAGAAGAAGGGCTCATTGGGGAAGACAACCGATTTCGGGAACTCTGAGGATGCCGTATACTCCGAAACCATCGCCGAGGTCTTCCAGGACCAGGTGTCTCCTTTCCGGCCCAACATCTCATACTACGACACCGGATCCAGCACTTCAGCCTACGACCCAGACCAGGACTCCGACTTTGGACTGCAGAAGAAGCAGGTTGACTTTGCAAACACGAGCAGCTTCACCGGAGAAGATGAGCGGTTTGCCTATAAGAGAGCCATATCACGATTATGGGAGCTCTGTAGTGCGCAGTGGCACTCAAGAACGGGTGAATGGTGGCAGCCCCTGCCAGTCGAGGCACGCCATTGGGAGGGCGGTCCTGTCTCGAAACGCATCGAGCACCGGATGGGTGCAAACAGACTGAGCAGTGATGAAGGGATGGGAGAAAGTATGGAGATTGATGAGATGGCTGGTCTTTCGAAATGGAGCGTTGCGCAACTAAAGGAAGAGTCTGAGAAGAGAACCTAGCTACGGTCATGGCAAGAGAAGGAAACGAGGACAGAGATGAAATACTGTTTTTAGACATCAAAGAGCAATCAAGCGAGCATCGAGTCTTTGCATTTTTGGGTATACAGAAGACGTTGTATAAGATCTATTTCATTTAAACAAATACCCCCCTTTTCCACAAACGCTATGCACCATATGTAAGGGGAAAAAAGAACACATCTTTCCACGCTTTGCCTCTAAGCCATCATCATCTTTATAAATTCGTCACCCCTGGCGTCCACCCTTCGCCTATCCTCTTCATATCCTCCGCAAACCTCCTACTTGTAATCTTCCTCCCTCCCCTCCCCCCCAGCGGCGCATGCTCATCCGGATCGTAGAAGGGGTTCTGCAGTAACCTCACATACGCATTCTGCATCGCCTTGAACACGGGCTTCAGCTCCGAATCCCTCATTCCGATCGCCACCCTCGCCGCCGCGCTCCCGTCGACCCTCCTGCCGCGCATATCTACCACGCAGACAAGTCGCACACCCGTGTTGGTCTCGTAGCCGTACGCGGCGAGCCGGTCGTCCACGGCGTGGAGGAGCCCGAAGTCGCCGGAGAGGCCCACGCCCGTAGCTGCGTTGGTGCGGGCTCGGAGGTCGAATACGTCGATGGTGGAGGAGAGGAGGAGGGAGAATTGGAGAGGGGTGCGGATCGGAGCGAAGGTGTTGTTTGATGCGTCGTGCGAAGGAAAGATGGAGATGTGGAGGGGGTTATTCTACGAAGAAAACAAGCTGTTAGCATACCATGAAAACAGGGAATGTGAAGAATCAGGACAACATGCTCATACGTACATTACGGCCTATAACGCCAAGACAGGCGATGGAGGGTATGGCGGTCGTCATCGTCGTCGAAAGTTATAAGCATAAGCTGCTGTGGTGAGAGTTGGAAGATGGGGAAGCTTTTGGGCGTGCTACTGATAGAAGCCAGTGGGTTGTTGCTCTGCACGCTATGTACACACCCCTTGGCAGCTAAACTGAAGCACCCCACCTAGATATGATGAGACAGCAAATCGTGCATCGAGAGAGATGCCTTCATGACAAGAATGTTATTAAGATTCAACAGCAAATAGAATGCAGCAGATCTAGGCATGTGCCTTGCGAGCAAATAGCTTCCTTTTCTTCATGTTTTCATTTGCCTAAATATCCAAGTAGTCTTAATATATAGACTTCTGCTCCATGCAATCCTGCTTTGTTTTATGGGTAAAGAAAAAAAGACCATGCCAACCCATCATAACCTCGTCAACTGCTACTCTTGTGCAGTGTATTTTTCAAAAATGGTATCCTGACTGTTTCACCTCTCAATCCCTCACATGCAAATATCGGCTCTCCAATCTCACACATGCGCCTATACACAAGTACTCCCTTAGCGCTACAACTTATTCGGAATACTCATCATCTTCCATGATGTTGGCCGTATCTTCCAGGCCTCGCAGTACTTCTTCCACCTCGGACGGATCTGTGATGGCCCAGACACCTCCGCCCTTGACCAGATCCTTTCCGCGCATTCCCACCTCCTTGCCCACCAGGTTCCGGCCGACCTTGCCTGGCCCGACACCAACCCAGCGTCGGATGCTCGCTTCTTGGTCTAGATATCGGATGCTGTCCCACCATAGTACTGTGTCGAGACATCCACGAGCTAGCAAATCTTTAAGCTCGGCTTTGCTGCCGATCGGGCGAGCTGAAACGTTGCTTACGCAAGGCAGCAAACCAGGAAATGTCACAATGTCCTCATTTTCGCGTCCCTTGACACGACTGTTTTGATTAAGTAGTTGTCGCATGACTGTAACGGCTGGTTTCATAATGGGACTGTGGAAGGGACTGTCGGCCTTGAGGCGTACAGCACGGGGATCGTAACCAAGAAACTGCCGCAGGTGCTCAATGAGCGTCTTGATGCGCTCAATATTGCCACTAAGAACAATTTGATTCTTGCTATTGATGTTGGCGATAAGTACCTGCTGGATCGGCGGTAGGTCGTCGACGCTCTCGGCTTTGTTGCCTGTGTTGGAGACGCCGATGAACTCGTGAATGGCAGATATCAAGCTGCTCATGTGCTCAGGGTGTGAAATCACAGCCACCATGCCGTACTCGCCGCCATAAGTTTCGATTGCCTGTCGAGTCGCCTCGGTCATGGCCTCGGCCCGCTTTCGCACAAGATATAAGCTGTCTTCGAAGGAGATGTAACCGGCAGCGACGACAGCGGCGAACTCGCCGAGAGAATGGCCAAGAGTGACGTCGAAGTGGTCCGTAACTTTGAAAGCGAACTCACGCTCAAGGATGCGCAGGATAAGGATGGAGGTGGCCATGATGGCAGGCTGCGCATTGGGAGTTTCCGTTAAAACACTCGAAGGGCCATTCTGAATTATATCGGAGAGCTTGTAACCCATGTAATGATCGATCTCGTCTCGGATCTCAGCTGCCGTTGAAGGAAAAGCTTCGAGCCATGGTGTTAGCATGCCAACTCGTTGAACGCCTTGGCCTGCAAATTGTCAGTTGTGGTGCTTTTGTGACGCAATTGCGAATTTGGTAAAAGGTAAGGTTGTTTGAAGTAATGAGCCGAGGCAGGTGGGCAAATGGTGTTTGGATTGGTGCAAGTTGCATATGACGAACCTGGGAAGAAAAGGGCCGTTCTTGTGCCGCCGCGATGTGTCGAGCGCCATCTCTGTTGGTGTAAACACGGCCATGACAGCGACTGTAGTTTTGATTGTTGAAGGTGTAGAGATGGCCTAGCAAGCAATAGACGGTTTGTTGACATAAAATTGCTGCGTCGACATCGCCAGACGGGCGATGTCGCAAGCCGTTCCATGGCCGCTGTACGGCGGGGGAGTTTTTGAAGTGAAGCGAGGTACGGTACAATACGGGATGGGAGAGCAATGAGTGCCTGGTTTTAGAATCAAGACCAGCGGGTTCGGGAAAGCGTCATAGTGGGAGTAAGCGAAACAAAGAATAAAGTAGCAAAGTAAGAATGATTGAGAATCAAGACATGGCGGAGAATGTAACGAGAGAGAAACGATTACAAAAGGAACAAGTTTAACAAGTTTGGGGGAGGGAAGATGAGAAAAGGTAGAAGGGGAACAAGGACATCGGATCGCGACAAAATACAAAATGGAAGGGACCGTGACGGCAACCCATGATCACATTTCATGGCCCATGGGAAGGCGCGGGAACCTGCCAAGTTGGGTAGACGACTAATAACACTGCTTAGTAGACAGACTAGGCTAACAATGGAGTTACAGCAAGCTCACTCACTCCCGCTTCAGCTACAGCACAGCGAGAGGTAGGGTGTGTAAAAAAAAGATGTGGGCATTTCTTCTTACCACTGACAAACAGCATAAACATGATAGCACGCACATAGGCCTACCTACTTACGCAACAAACACCACACCCCGGCTTTCGGGATCAACTTTTCGGGGGTCCAACTACGGGGGAAAAAGTGGGAAAGAAGAACAGGTGAATGAATATCCGGGTGATTTTGGGGGTTACAAGTTTCCATCCTCTGGGTTTCCGTTCCCGTCTCTGAGCCCCCCCCCCCTTCTCGGAACTGAAATGTACTTACATATATGTACAGTTGATTGAAATTACCAACAATGAATGGGCTGCCTTGATTTTCTTTTCTTTTCTTTTCTTTTCTTTTCTTCTTTTTTTCAAAGAGGCCATCAGCTTTTGACTAGCATAGCTCGTGTGATTCCGTTCCATTCCGGGTCAAACTTGGGGGAGGGTACACCACTACCGACGCTTGTACGATGTTGAATGTGTACGTATATACCTACATGTACGGTATGTTGAACAGTCATGACCATTCATGATAGATCTCAACGATGATGATCAGAACAGAAAATAACAACCATATGGTTCCATTCCAAAAACCAATGCCCCCCAAAATCAGCCGATGGAATTAAATCAGAATTGAAGGATGCTCGACCCCATCGGATAAAGGGACAAGTAAAATAGTACGACACTTGGGTCCAACACTTTGTCGTCAAATCCACCAGATCCCGAGCATTTTATGAGAAAAAGAAATGCCCCCACACTTATAGCCGATACCCCGACCTTGTACCTACGCAATAACCTTCGATCTCCGTCGCTCCTTAACGCGGATCCGAGATTCATCATCATCATCATCATGCATTAAGTTAACTAATGTTGGGGAATTGAAATTTTACACAACTGCGAAGCACAAGCACCGGTAATTAATTAACAAGCCAACGGACAAACGGCCGTGACTGACGGACTTGTTTGCGGTTTACACAATTCTTCCAACACAAATAAGAGAAAACCACAACATCATGAATTGAATCATCACACGAGCTACATACATGTATGTAGTATGCATATGTGATATGTGGTAGGACACATTAGGTCTCATGATTCTATTATCGTGTCTATTATGCCAGCTCCAACTCCAACCCAGTTGGCCCGCATACAGTACTTCTTCACCCCAAACCTTTGCTTTTCTCTTCTTTCCCGTTGATTACTACCGACATACACACACACATACACACACAAACACCTCGCTCGCTCCAGCTAAACTAACATCGAATCTCCACACCTCCCTTGCTCACTGTCAGGTACTTGACCCCCTTGTAAGGCTTGACACTCTCTCCCAGTCCCCTGCTCTTGCGTGTGTCAATCATGATGCTTTCCACCTTCAGCCCACTTGCCAAATATCCCTTGACGGAGAAGCTTACCGACGCCGACGTGGGCATCAATATTTTGTTCTTGGCCATCTTCTTTATGTCCTTGTCATCCCCCGTATCCACTTGCTTCTCTGCCGTCTTTACTACTGGCACGCTCTGGTATGGCTCATCGATTGCGTACTCAGTCCCGAACCCAAACCCGTTGCCATCAAAATCATCGTCGTCCCGGTCTGGCAGAGGTCCAACGACAGTGCATCGCAACCCAAAGTAGCTAGTACCTCCCGACAACTCCTTTGCGGGAATGTGCCACTCCAACATCTTGTCGCCCGGGTTGAAACTCGCGTCACCCTTGCTCGGTCGAATCTCTGACAGGTTCCTGACATCCGCCGGCAGCGGAATACTGACATTGAGATCATCCAGAGCGGGTGCTCCTGGCGATCCGGGATGCGGCCCTCCCAGTCGTCCACCGCCGCCTCGGCCAAATTGTCCCGATGATGCCGGTGACGGTGCGCCAAGTACTTTGTTCACCTGTAATCGCACCTCGAAATCCGACCCTGTAGACCCAAGTCCTGTCTTGACCTCCATGTTGACCGGCAGTTTGAGGTTATTTGAACTCAGACTCCCGCTCTTGCCGCTTGAGAAAGGTAGCAAATCTACTTCGTAGCCTGCCAGGATGAATCTTCCATCTGGTGGAATAAAACTCAACTCTCCCGGCCTTTCTTTCCACCTGTTGAGGCGCACACAAGGGTGAAACACGGGCAGCTCCATAATACCCTCGAGATTATGCTTCCCTGAGGGACTAGTCAGAGAGAGGACGATATCAGGCACTCCCGAAACCTTTGACGTAAAAGCGATCGTGCCGTTGGCGAAAGCAGCTAGAGGTCTTCCTGACGGTGCGAGGGTTACCGATAACGTTTCGACAATGTCGACGTACATCTCGTTCGACGTGTGCCGCACGTTGGCTCGTCTCCATGGTAGAGCAGGCGTATTCGGAGTAAGCATGGAGGGTGCACTGGAGTTTGAAAAGTTGGTACTCAGAGGTGCTTTACTGAAGAAAAAAACGTTAATCTCCCTTGTTAATCTCATCATGACGGAAATACCAACCCAGGGAGTGTGATGCTGCCCAGGAACTTGTCCATCCACCCTTCCTGCTCCACCACCTCGCGCAAGGCATTCGGCTCTGTTGTGCTGATAGTTCCCGCATCGCACATCTCCGTCAGTAGTTGGGCGATAATGTCATAGTTGTTCTCGATCTTGACGGCCAGGATCGGCGCGCCTAAGAAGTCCTCGAAGGCATCGATAACTCGGTGGAGAAACTCAAAGACAAGGAGGGGTTCAATCTCGGACGATGATGTGACGAGGAAAAGGAGGTTGGCATGAGTGAGGCTGAAGACGAGTGTTGGTGGGCTCGTGTTGGGCAGGTAGATGAGGTTCGGTCGTGGTGCGGTATGTTCGAGGTAGAGGGGTAGAAGGTGGGCGGCTGAGAGTGGTCGTCCAGTATAGGTATGAGAGAGGATGGGACTCCTATATTTGGGTATTCAGTGAGTGTCCTTATCTCCCAGTGATATGCTCAGCACACCTGTTATCATCGTAGATATGTAGCGCTTCAATAACGCCGTTCATGGTTATGACCCAGCGCCTGATGCGTGACAGGTCAGAGCTATAGAATGAGCTTCAAATTACCTGCGTGTGACGGGATGGAGTAGGGACTGAGGTATGGGGGGGACTTGCCATGACGAAGCCGTTAGTGGCGGATGACTAAGCGATCGACAGTTCTTCAATTGCAAAACGTCCAATCAACATCAACTATCACGCGACTCTTGAGGCTCGAGTGCAGAAGCTGTCGATAATCCTCTCCAATTTCTAGATTGGAAAATCGAATCTGGACACCAAACTTACAAAAAACGAATTGGTATCTTCTTTTTCCCCCAACAGCCATGGCAGGCGACAAGATCCCAACGGTCCAAGCCCTCGAAAGGCCCGAGAAACTCGAGGACATACTGCGCAAGGATCGAGGCGACGACTGTCTACCATGCAAGGTCATCGGTCAGTTCTTTGCAGCCAGCAACTCCAGTGCTTCACAATCTCAGACCTCGAGCGGACGGACTAACACCATACTAGGCAGCGGAGCCTTTCTAGGTCTTGCTGCTTACAGCTACTTCTCGGGCATGTCGCAGCTGGAGAAGCAGAAGGCCTTGATTCTTCAGAGCAAGTCACCCTTTGGTCTGAGGAGTAGGAAATTCGGGATCACGACTATTTCGTTGGGTCTTGTGTGGATGGGACTTTGGAGGGCGCTGAAGTGAACGGCTGTTTGCCTTATAAACCATCATCCGATCGATCCTAACCTCGATAAGATCCTTTCCACCAGGGATTTCCCGATCTACAATTCCCCTTTACCGACTGCCCTGAGAATAGGACTGCCGCAATACGATGAGACATAGTCAGACACCGACCATATCTATGTATAACACAAAAGAGATGCTTCGCAATGATAGAGGCGTTTAGGGAACATGTACTTATTAGCTGGCGGAAGCCATGTACTATAATGTCGACCGATCTAGTGAGATTGGCCATTCATAAAAGTTTTTTTTTGTATATCTAGAACCACATAGCTCTTCGTAATAACCTATGCTTCTTGCCCATTTGAGGCCCTAATCGTTGCTCGATGCGAAGCAGAGAATGCCTCATGAGAGTTGAGTCAACTGTCATGATACCATGCACGGTAAGCGGCCCAGACAACGAGCTAACAATCAATCAAACAATGGACAGGGTAAAGAATTGCTTGCATACTCATTCTTGTATGGCATTCATGATATGCACGTATTTTTTTTTTTTTTTTTGATCGAAAGTAGCCCATGTTCTTGGTTAATAGTTAGTTGTGATGTTCCATGCCTATCAAAAGCCACGACTGCCATCGATTGATAACCACCTGGGGACAACCTAAAATCTCAACTCGATACGTCCCCACATTTCAAACACTTCTATAAAACCAACCTCAACTCATCATCATCAATCAAGAAAACGGGACCATACCTCCCGATTCATAAGGCCATCAAAGAGAGCACAGAATTTACTTCTAATGAAATAGAACAAACTATTTCTTGTGGGAGGCCAGTCATAGTTTCGAGCCCTCGTCTGAAGAAGGAAGAAAAGAAAAAAAAATCCATCGCCACCAATTTTACACCTTCATCTCACAAAAATGCCCATCACCATCCTCAGCCCTCAGGCTCCAAAGCCTACAAGATCTCAGAGAGTAACCGCATCACACTCAGACTCGGATTCAGACTCTGAAGGCGGCGCCGGCGTAGTTGGCGATGATATTCTCACTCCTGGCACTGTCATCACATCAAATCCTCAATGGATGCGGTATGTTTGTTCTCTCTTCCACGACCAAATTCTGAAGACTTTTTTTCACCCTTTTATGATATAAAAAAACTGACAACGTAAATCAGTGGTCATGGCACATACGTTCTACCAAACTCAACTTCCATCACTTCCTCCCTCGCTGGTACCCTAACAAAAACAAACAAGCTTCTCTCCGTGCGCCCTCTTCGCGCCCGCTACACCCCCGAGATTGGTGACTTGGTTGTTGGTCGCATTGTCGAAGTCCAGGCCAAGCGCTGGCGCGTCGATGTCGCCGCCTCCCAGCTCGCCATCCTCCAAATCTCTGCCATTAACCTCCCCGGCGGTATCCTCCGCAAGAGGACTGAGACGGATGAGCTTCAGATTCGTAGCTTTTTCGCGGAGGGTGATCTTGTAGTTGCAGAGGTGCAGCAGCTTCATCAGGACGGCGCGGCGAGTCTGCATACTCGCAGTCTCAAGTACGGAAAACTACGAAATGGTGTTTTTGCTGCCGTTACGGGCACGGGCGGTGGCGGCGGTGTTGTCCGCTCCAAGCGACAGGTCTGGACTATGGATGTCGCCAATGCGGCTGGCAAGGTTGATGTTTTACTCGGCGTCAATGGGTACATCTGGATTAGCCAGCACGTCGAGAGTGAGACGAACGCTGAGGCAGCAGGTATTAACCGCATGGAGGAGAGCGTCAGCAGCAAGGTGTACTCGAGCCAAAACGACCACATCGATGTATCGACCATGAGAGAGATCGCGAGAATCCGCAGTGTAATTCTGGCCTTGGTCGAGAACGGGCTTAGGGTTGACGAGGACACCGTCAACAGAGGATACAGCGAGGCTTTGGAACTAGCCAAAGAGACAACAGACGACGATTTGTATCTGGGCGGAGAAAAGGGTCGACGACTGGCAGGCGCTGTGACGGGTCACTAAATCTACAACGAGACAAGAAAGCTGAATAGATACCATTAGATATCACGGACCAGATTTTCTACCATACAGCACACAATGTTACGTGATACGTATGCCATTATACTGTCTTTCAAAAAGCACTATCATAAATTGCAACCCTGCACACTCAGATACCTCGCCGCCTGACTGACTTGTCGGCTCTAGTATACATTCGAATGGTTCAAGACCGGGCGATATGCTGGACCTTATAAGTATGCCATAAGTGCTTCCAGACTTGTGAAACCTGCGATCCTTCCTAAAATCTCTGCTCTTTAAAAAAAAATCGACAGTTCGCAACAAATTATTCGACAACTTTTACATCACTACAAAACCATTATCGTGTGAGCAGTTGGCTCAAAGTGCCTCTCTTATATTCCAGGAACGCAGCCGCAACCACAAGGACAGCCCACCTGATTAATGCACCCTTTGAGTTCTTGGATCCGAGACCAAATACGAGGGATAGGAAATACTTGAGACCTTTGATCTGCTGGCCATTGCGGTCAAAGTTGGGTTTTGAGCTGTTGATCATGTGAAGACGGTTGAGTTCCTTCCATGAGTAGGGCATGTAGCGCACGCGTAGCATAATCTCGGCCCAGTAGGGCGTCTGGGCCACGGTACGGTGATGGCTGAATGCCTTGAAGGAGTAGTAGCCGTGGCATGAGCCCATACCAGACTGGCCAACACCTCCAAGGGGAGACTGGGGAATTTGAGCGTGGAAGAACGAGTCATTGAAGGTCGCTCCTCCAGAAGTGACGTTCTCGAGGACTAGAGATAGAGAGCGTTAGCAAAGCCTACTTACATTTACGCTGTCATATTCCCGTGTTTCCATGTGAACCTACCTTTCTGGTTCTCGGCATCGGTGCCAAAGCTAAACAGAGCAAGTGGTGTAGGATCGACCTTGTTGGCGATCTCAATGGCTTGGTCAAGAGTATCAAAAGCCACGACGGAGAAGATGGGACCAAAGGACTCCTCCACCATCATGCTGTCCTCGATGTCATCAACCAAAACAGCCGTGGGTTCGATGAAAAGGTCATCCTCATCCATCTTACCACCCATGACAATCTTGCCCTTGGACGAGTCGAGCATCTTCTTGAGACGGTGGAAGTGACCCTTGTTGACGATGCGGGCATAGTCGGGACTCTTCTGGGCGCCCTTGGGCATGAAAGTGCGCAACTGAGCGTTGAGCTCTCCGAGGAACTGGGAGAGAACACTTCGCTCAACAAGGATATAGTTGTGAGAGAGGCAGACCTGGCCAGCAGCAAGTGTTTTTTGGAACAAGAGACGTCTAGCAGCCATCTTGATGTTGGCGTTCTTTGTGACGAAGCCAGGGTTCTGGCCACCAAGCTCGAGAAGCACGGGGGTCAGGGTCTCGGCGGCCTTTTGAGCGACAATCTTACCGACAGCCTTTCCACCGGTAAAGGCAATCTTGTCAAACTTTTGGTCCAGAAGACGCTGGTTCTCGGGAAGGGCACCATTGACGCAGACGTAGCACTCGGGGTCGAGAGCCTCTTCAAAGATCTTTTTGAGAACCATGGCAGACCTTGGAGAAGACTCGGAAGGCTTCAGAACAAGGCAATTGCCGGCAGCGATGGCGCCAATGGACGGAACGAGGTTCAGCATGAAAGGGTAGTTGTAAGACCCGATGGTGAGGACGACGCCCAAAGGTTCGTGACGGACACGGTGGCCCATGATCTTGAACTCCAGAGGCAGGTTGACGACAGGCTCATCCTTGGACCATTTCTCGAGGTTCTTGATAAGGTCGAGACAGTCACGCTTGCAAAAGTCGATCTCGGACAGCTGAGTCTCGAATCTTGACTTGCGCATATCCTGATAGAGAGCATCCTCGATCAAGGAAGTATTGTCGACAATACTCCAGTACAACTTGCGCAACTGAACAAGACGAAACTGGATATCCTTGGTGCGACCAGTCTTGTAAGTTGATCTGAGTGTGCTGACCTTGGTGGTGATCTCATCAAGAGGAGTAGCCTGGAAAGCAGGGATGTTGGATTTAGGAGCGTCGTCTGCCATTGTAAGAGGATGACACGACGTCAAATGATGTCGGATGAGAGTTTGAGCTGATTATGTAGGAGTGAAAAAGGGAAAGTTTAAAGCGGCTCTGACACTGGTGATTGAAGCTGACGTTGAGGAGCTTGGTCGGAGCTTGAGTTGGAGCTAAGGTAAGGTACTGGTACTGATCGTGTTGTCAGAAGTTAGGTGGCAGGAGCAGAGGAGATAAGAAAAGACAGGGCAGGGACGTAAGGGCGGATGAAAGGTTGGATGTCAACGAGGCTGAGGCTGAGTGCTACAACAGACAAGAGATGAAGCCGAGATATGAGATGAAAAAAAAAAGGAAAACACAGGAATTGAAGTGAGAGTAAATTCAGATGAAAAATAAGTAGGCAAGGGAAATGGTGATGCAACGAGTTCAAAGGAGCTTGATTATTTTTTGCGGGGAAAGGGTTCATTTGATGCTACATACCTTACCTAGTACCTATGCTACAGTTACCCTAGTATGCTACTACAGGGTGAAATGGCCTTAAAAAGGATAAGCTCACGTTCCCAGGTTCCAGGGATGGTGCGGTGCACCAGAATAGGACACGACCTCGTCAGATGTTGATGATACTCTGGGGTTGTCATTCTTTTCTTTGTAAAGTTAGTTTACGTCCTGATGACATTCTGATACATCTATGATAATTCACATAGACTGATTCTGAACATGTGCCATCTTGTTCCATCCCCGGTAAAGCATCAAAAATCTAGACACATATTATCACGAGTCACTTATATATCATGCATGATATATCCCGGTTGACCCGGAACTCGAATTCTCGTAAACTCTCGACAGTACATATTTGAGGGGCTATTTTAATTGACAATAAAAGGAGGAACCCCCGGTCACACACGCGCAAACTTCTGCATGTTTGCTCCCGCGGTACCGATCAAGTGAATCCACATGCAACTGTCCATCTGTATTGAAGTAGCTCTAAGACCTTATACCGAGGCACAGGCAACCCATGGGTATCCCCCCCTTCAAACTGCAGAACCCCGCCTCTGCCATTAGTTTGATTGAGGTTTGAACACTGTAGAATTGAAAGTGCAATCCCAACAATTTCAATTCCCATGCAATTGCTACTGGTAACGTTGTAACTGACAAGTTCCAACATTGACGTCTTTACGACTTCGTTCTTGATCTTGCTCATCATACTCGCTTAACTGTAGGTGGGTAGACTATCAGACTAGACACCAGACAGGCCATGATCCATCGCAAACTAAGCCCATCCAGACAATTGAACTGAACTGGATATAGTTCAATCTCACCTCTTCTCTCCAATACCCTTCCCCTCCAACACCTTAGCCGCCAACTCCTCTACACAGTCCTTCACCCCATCCCCCTCCAACGCCGAAACAATCCCAAACTTCCCACCAACCTCCTTCGCAAACTCCCTCCCCCTCTTGACTCCCTCATCCCACCCATCAGCCATCCTGTCCGCCTTTCCCGCCACCACCGCCAACGGCATCTTCTTCTCTCTTATATACGGCTCCAAAACCCTGTGAACCCGTCGTATCTCGTCGACTTCATTATGACAAGACCCATCATAGAGGAACATGAGGGCATCGGCTTCCGCGGCAATGCGAAGACATTCTGGCGTGTGGCGGATGAATGTAGAAGGGATGCCTTCTAGGTTAACGGTTATAGGTACTGAGTGGATGACTGCCAGACGCTTTTCACCTGGTGATTCAGTAAGAGGGTCATAGAGGTCTGTAAACGTATCTCTGCAGTACTAGTGATTTCCGTATAAGTCAATACTTGTCTATATAAGTTATGCACTCATCTAGATCATGCCATTGTCTTTACTCACCCGACGTATCAAACCCTTCTTGCCAGAGAATGGTGTTCCTAGGATGATGATATTGACGTTGTGTTCGATTTTCATGGTTGTGATTATAGGACAAGAGCAAAGGATACCTCAATAAATGATGATGTTTTCATATATAGGTTAGACATGAAGTTGAAGCAAACTTCCCATCCTTCCGAATCCATCAGCTCCTTCTCGCTCCAAGCAGTCATGATATTTCTTAGTCAGCAATCAAACCCATCACGTTGTCTGTCACATATCATGATCTTGTCTGGGCGGTCATGGGATCGATCAGACGCCTCACATAAGGACATAGCTTGCACCCAAAACAATTCATACGACACAAGCTAGCACCCAGTCTCATATACATGTACATTTATTCAATGCTTGCCCTAGCCTACATCGTACAACATGTCTTGTCCACATAGCCTCTCTCAAGTCTACTTTATAATACAATTATTTCCATACAGTTTTTTTTCCATTGCCCGTGCTTGAGTGTGTCTGTTCATCCTCGCCTCACCTCCTCGCCCGAGCGCCGCCGGCACCCTTACCACCGCCCTTTGTGGGGGCGGCCACAAGCTCTGCAACCTTTTGCTTCTCCTGCTCCTCTAGGGTCTTCTTCATCAGATATGTATCAATTGCTGCCACTCCATCGATCAACTTGCCGCTCTCGGCCTTCTTCACATCCTCGATGGCCAGATTCTGACGGATCTGATCAAGCTCGCTTCGGCGTTTAGAAGTGAGATACCACTCCTTGGGGAAACGGGGCTTGGGCTTAACGCGGTGATGGCGTGTGTCGAGAGGGATGTCCTCGAAAGTATCCTTGGGATCCTTGGCAGCGGCGATGAGGTCGTCAACCAGGTTAGAAAGGTAGCGCTTGTTCTGTGCCTGGTGCTCGTAGCTCTCGCAGCTCATCTTGATCAATTCAGTCTCAGGGTTGTATCGGGGGCCAGCAAGCTTCTTGAGTTTCTCGGTTTGCACGGGGGTGAGCTTCAAGTCGTCGGGAGCGAATTGAACCACAACCTTCTTCTCGGCGGGGTGAGATTCACCCATGTAGGAGGTGTATCGCCAGCGAAGGACCTGCTTTTCGGTAGGGGGCGAGAAGGGCTTGGCAAGTTCTATGCTTGAGTCAGTCATGTTGTTCTGGATGAATATCCTTGAGCGGATCACATCACTCACTTGAAAGCAGAGGGAGCTCCCATACGGCCAATCGAGCGTAGTGTCGCATCTCTCTCATCTGATCCAGTTTTCCATGGGCCATAGAGGTGATATCGTTCTCGTCAAATTCGTCTAGCTCTTCCGTGTTTGTCTCGGGATCCTCCTCATCGAACCAGAATGACTCCTTGTTGGGCTTCTCGCCCTTATCCTCCTTCATGAGATCCTCTAACAAAGCACGATCCTCCGAAGCCCAGCCTGGGGTAGTTTCGACCTTGTTCCTAATGTACTGCTCGATGGTGTTGTGGCCATTCTCCTTGGCCAATTCGTCCAATTGCTTCAGACCCTCGGGTGTGGCCTCCTCAAGAAAAGCGGCCTCCACTCGCTTCAGGTGCATAGGAGAGTAATCCTCCTCCTCCTTTTTCTCCGGGCTCTCCTCGTCACGCGCCCATCGTATCGTCGAGGTGGTAAATGTTCGCTGAGCGACCGATCTCTGTAGAACAATCTGTTGAGCCTGGGAGAGTTGCTGGAATCGAGGCGTTCTGCGACATGCCAGAGAGCATAGCCTTGCGGCAGCCGAAGTTGAAGCCATTGCGAGTTGTGGTGATAATGGCAATGGCCGCCCGTTGGTCGGGATAATTGGATTGGGTGGGATGAGCTTCTTCAAAAATTTAGGTGCCGGGAGCAATTGGCTCACTTCACCTGCAACCGAAGTTTTGCCCGCTCACCGAGGACACTTACCCGGTGTACAGCATGTCTTGCTCCACCTTGGCAGAGATTCGGTTAAAGCATCCTCTTACACAGATTCACCACCTACTGAGTAGTAGGTACTACTGCCTAGTAGTACCTATCCCACGAAATCCAAGGACACATACATGAAGAACGATTCTTCCAACTTTATACCAGTTTCAAATTGAGAGAAAACCAAAAGGAAAAGAAGACGCAACACCATGGAACCATTAAGCCGGTATTGCTTAGTTACAGTCGGTGCCACTGTAGGCTTCAAGGAGTTGATCGATAGTGTTCTCCAACCCAGTTTCTGGAATTTCCTTCATTCTCAGGGCTTCACCGAACTCCATATACAGTGCGGACCAGACCTCACCTGGGCAACTTCACAACTACAGTCTTGTAAAGACGAGATTCCCGCAGGTTTGGCCATTGAAGCGTTCGACGTCAGGAAAAATCTCATGAAAGAGGAAATGGTTCTGTGTAAGCCTGTTGAGGGGAAGCAGAGCATCGGGTTGGTCATTTCACATGCAGGTATGTCTTGCTCGGATCTCAGATGAGAATACAGCTTCCGGCACAGATACTGACTGTGTGACAGGAACTGGAACTATTCTAGATGCTTGGAAACTTGGTCTTCCTATCATCGTTGTTCCCAACACGAGCCTCCTCGACAATCATCAAGCTGAGATGGCGCAGCACCTCTCCAAAGAGGGCTATGCCATCATGAGCTCTGGGAGGTAAGAAGAAGATATCCTATCTGATGAATCAAACACATATTGACATGCGCATCTAGTTCTGAGGACCTCCAGGAAGCTATCCATAAAGTGGAACTTCTCTGGGCAGACAACAAGACTCGTTGGCCCCCGCACAAGTTAAGCACCCAACAAACAGAGAGGCTCCGTCTATGGGATGTACCCCCTCATGATGTAGCACGAGAAGAGAACACGTTCATGGCCCATGATTAGGTACTCAGGGCTTTGAGGCCAATTCTTAGTCTCGGTTATTGAGGTTTGGTCAAGCTAAACTTGACGGGTACATCTTGACAGCTAGGATCATGCATTGCAAGGAGTTTGGCGCTGCCATCATCTGGCACTGGAATATGTCCGTATATTATCTTGTTGTTTCTTTTTTTTCCTTCTCTTCTTTTCATGTCATGATTCATATCTCCTTCTTTGAAGCTGGACGTAACACTCTAATCTTATCTAAGCAAATTCATGTCTAGGGCAGGTTCTGAACGCTCCAAATCTTGATGTTTGCATCTCCTCCTGCACTGGCAACCTTGCCACCCTCAACCCAGGCAACGCCGTTGACACCATCCTTGTGTGCATTGGCTGCCTTGATTCGCTTGCCCTGGTTCTTCTTCTCAAGGCACCACACAAAAACGTTGGTGTCCAGGCTGCCACTCGCGGCGTAGGCACCACTGTCATCCCAGGCAATGGAAAGAACTCGAGCAGTGTGAGCCGACCAGCGGTCTGTCACAAGTTCCCAGCTGTCGGTCTTGTAGACGTAAATCTTTCCAACGCTGTTACCGGCGGCCAGGTGCGTGCCGTCTCTGGAAAACGCCAGGGCAGAAATGGTGCCTGTAGGGTTGCTGATGGCGTTAAGCTCATCCAACTTGCCATCTGAGCCAGCCTTGTAAACCCGTACCGAGTTCTCGTTAGCACCAATTGCTACGAAAGACCCTGACGCAGCGATAGCGCCAGGGGTGTAGTCGAGTGACTGCTCGTTCACCAGTTGATCACCAGAGTAGACCGCCACACCAGAGTAGGTTGCGACAAACACAAGTCCATTGGCCGCGCTTGCACCCTTTGGCTGCGCCGATAGCTTAATGGAGGATCCTAGGAAGGTCTTTTGAGACTCATCGATAAGTCTCAATGTGTCATCCCAGCCAGCACTGTAGACCTTGCCAGAGGTGGCTGCGAACTGAGCAACCTGGTTGGAATGCGCCTCGCCGTGAACATCGGTAGCCACACCAGTCTTGACATCCCAGTGGCAGACTCGACCGTCAAAGCTACCCGTGAATAGATCGGAGCCCTTGCCATCAGAGCTGGTTGTGAGAGCGGTGATGCCCTTACCGTGGCCATAGATAATGCGGACAGGCTCTGCCTTACCTTCTGCTAGATAGGTGAGGTGGCCCCCGAGACTCACGCTGATGATGAGGCCATCAGATCGACCGTGGGGGAAGACAACACCAACCTGCTGATGGCTGATGCTGGCGGTGTCACCAAACTTCCAGCTCTGGATAACACTGCCTGCCTCAGCATCCCACAGCTTGACAGTCTGGTCGGCACTCGCCGTGACAAACTTCTTGCCGTCCTGAGACCAAGAGACAGCAAAAATGCTGCCTGTATGCTCGCCCTGACCAATCTCCCTTGTAGGCTCGCCCGTCTTGCCATCGTAGAGCTGGATCTTCTTGTCGGCACCAACAGTGACCAAAGTGCTCCCGTCGGGTGAATAGGCGGCGCCGAAGACGAACCCGGTGTGTTGAGTGCTCTTGCTGTTGAACTTATAAGGTGCGCCATGGTAGAAGACCATGTTTCCATCATCGCCCACTGTGGCAGCTCGGAAGGGACGCTGGGGCTTCATGGCGACGGCGTTGATGGACTTGGAATGACCAATGATCTCTCCCACCGAGTTTCCACTATCGGCGGTGATACAACGACCAAACTGCTCGCGACCATCGCCAACGGCAATGACACGCTGAGACTCACCATCCCAGGCGATGTCGTTGAGGCGGCCAGCGATGATGCCATATTCTCCTCTCGTACTCTCGATGCTCTCGGGCTCCCAGATCTTGAGCATACCACTGGCATCACCACTTGCAACCTTGAATCCATTGGGCGAAAAACGAGCGACGGTAGTCGGGGCGGTGTGGCCGGTGTATTCTTTGCAGTCGGAGGGGTTATCGATGGAGCGGACGAAGATGGATTTTCCGCACTAATTATTGGCAGGTAATTAGTTGATGGCGTCTAGTACTGGGCGAGAAGACTTTTCTCACAGGATAAGCTATCCGTTGACCTTTGGAGTCGACAGAAAGTTGAGTAGGTTGGCCTCGAGTGGTGACGGGGGCAGCCGCTAGAATACGGTCGAGGGTGATGGATGGAGCAGCCATGATGGAGGCAACCGTGGACGAAGCGTGAGGAATAGTTACGATGCTAGAAAAGAGAGAGCTGAGAAATATTTATGACTGCCGCGACGACGAACTGCTTGCTATGCAACTAGAAGAAAGAGATGTCTTCAGCTGTCAGACAAGATAGGCTGTTGACATGGATAGTAACAGGACGTGGGGGAGTTTGGTTTGGTTGGAGCCTTGACGTTGGGTTGGAGGGGCATCAAGTGGGAAGACGTCAGTTTAGTTCGGGCAGGTTTCAGGGACTGGTTTGGGCGTTACAGAACACATGTACCTGTCTGGAAGCCTGGAAGAGAGCTACTGTGGGTCCATAGCTCACTGAGAGCTTCCACCTGGCCATTGAAACCCCGCCAGGTGGTGCCAAAAGACGAGTGGGTTAGATATCTGGCTTACCCGGTACTGGGACTTGACATGTGTCGAGGCATCTCGTTCCGACAGGCTGACTGGTTCTGATCGAACATATTCACCTCGCTCTTCACATCACCGTCACTCAATCTGCAACCCAGTAAGTGTGGCGTCAGGATGGCGTACTACCGTGCACAGATATATTGTACAGCATAGTCAATCGAGATTGGTAGTCATGATTATCGTGTTTGCCCAGATGCGTTACCAGTTTGATATTCTCTTGATATCCGCAAGCTTCCCCTCAACAACAGGCAATTTGTACAGAACCGACTCATTTACAGAGTCACATCTCCAAATCTAAAGTCCGGGAGTGAAGCTCCTAAACCCTCTCCACAATCTCAAAACCTCCCTTCATCACGCAGCCACTGTCATTAAACCATGTTCAAGGGTCAAATTTAACCCATCAGCTCATGTGTGAGACCAGCCAATCATGACCTGTTCTATCACCCCAGAAGCTCCATTTTCGTCTCGCTCAAATGACCTTGCCTACCTAGGTACAATATGAGCCAGGGGGTTAGGGATCCGATATCTGCTATGTGACTTTACCTGTGGTCTAATGTCCGTTCCCTTGATATATCCAACTTATGCACGACGAGATGTTGCTGAGTGAGGCGCATCTCGTTTACCTATGACTTCAGCAACGACCTACCTTGTGATATTAAGGTTAATATCTAATGCACCTTGATGCGTCTTCTCCATCATCTTTTACGATATTAAAGTACTATGACTAACGCCATCTGCCCCTCACCGGTTGCTCTGGAAAACATCAACAGAGACCGGAACAAGACAAACAAGCAAGCAAACAAACAAACAAGTAAACAAGTCGAGGGCAAAAAAATGTTACTCAATAAAAGCTTCCTTCAGATAAGCTACGCCACGTCCAAATGGCCCCCCCTTTCGGAGAACGGCAACTTGCATCTCTCGGTCGAAAAACATCCACTCTCGCATCATATTGTGTACAAAGTCTGCTCGCTGTCCTTATCCTTCATAAACAACTTGAACCAGCCCATAACTTGTGCATTACCCTGTGAATAATTCAAACACCCGGCTCGTATCCCAACTCAACAGTACCTACAGTATAGTAATCAAATAAGCTATTAAATCGTCAAAGGAACCCCTGCTCTTGATTTCCGCCCCTAGTCTCCTCCCCCCCCCA